>VXAZ01005693.1:1004455-1052330 GCA_013399875.1 Gymnorhina tibicen | reverse complement strand
ATCTATCTATCTATCTATCTATCTATCTATCTATCATCTATCTATCTATCCATCTATCTCTGTAGGAAGGCACAGGCGCTGCGAGGATGTGAATCATCTGCCCTGCTTTGGGATGGGCTGAATCATATCCTGGGCCCTTGGGAAGGAGTGGGGGGAGGGAGCCTCCCAAATATCCCAACCTTGCTGCTCAGTGGGAGGAAGCAGGTCAGAGCCCAGTGGGTGCCCCGCAGGGCCCTGGAGGATGTGGAGAACAAACCTTCTCCAGGAGTGAGCTGGAGGCTGTTCCACCTTACTCTGTGCCAGGGCCCTGCCTTCCTGCAGGCATGCTCCATCCTCAAGTGGGACGTGGCAGTGATCAACCCACAGCCTCTGCATTTTACTCCCAAACCTGCTGGGTCCCCACCTGCAGGTGCTGAGTGAGCCGGGGAGCGCAGGGGCAGCGGCCTTGCCTGCAGGGAGGCTGGAGGGCACTGCCCACACCTGGCAAAACTCCAGCAAGGCAAAGCCTCATTAAAAACCATCCTCTGCCCTTTCCAGCTCCGGGAAGCAGAGCTGCTGGTGGAGCCCCTCGGGACGAGCCCAGGTGAGGGCATCAGCTGCGGAGCCTGGCAGTGTGGGAGCACCCTGGTACCACGTGCCCTCAGAAATGGTGCCTGCACTCCACGGGGCACCTTCTTCCCACCCCTGCCTCTGGTGCTGGTGTCTCCCAATGGGGAGAGCTGGAGGAGTGGCACTGCACTCTCCTATTCCCAGTGTGCCTCCCTCCACATCCCAGGATTTAGCATCAGGCACTTGTCTGAACTCCTCCTCAAAGGGAGAAATAGATCAGCCAAGGCACTACAGGGAGTTGGATTGACTTCCAGAACTCCTCTCTCTCTTCAAACAGAGATGGGAGGAAGGAACAAACAAACAAAGGGATTTTTCCCACCATCCTCTTCAAAAATTCCCCCTTACAGAAGATTTTGGGGGTTGAGCAGTGGCCATAAGCAGCCTGTGAGCTGGAGGGTCTCACCCAGCCTCACACCAGCCATGGGAGGGGACGGTGGGATGAACCCCTCGCCCACAGTGCCCCAGCAGAGATGCCCACGCTCTGCCATTCCCGTTGCAACAACCCAACCCGGACCTAAATCCATTCATTCCAGTTCTTGTTTGGGTTTTTACACTAAAAAATAAAGCTGCTGCAGGGGGTGTGTGAGTGGAGCTCAGCATCAGTGACTTAGGACATGGGAGGTGGAGACAAAGCCAGCCTTGGTGGCCAGGTCCCTGCCAGGAGTTTTATGGATGGTGCTTAGTCCAGAGGAGAAATCCTCAGTGTGTTTCTGGGCAGCTTGGACACAGCATCCGGGAGGCTAATGAGGCACTAAGGAGCTCCACTGGGCTTGGCTCCCAGGCTGTTTTCCCAGCTTATTTTTGCCTTGGATCACAGTTCCCAAAACATCCATCTACTCTCAAAGCCCAGGCAATTCTGCAGGGGGACGATGTCCTCGGCTCACTTTGGGGAGGGTGTTGTTTTCCCACGTAGAGGTGAGCTTGTATCCAAAATCTTCACCTGACTGACCTTCCTGCTGTCCCAAACAGGGCTGCAGAGTCCTGCCTGCACGCTGGGAATGACACTGGGCACCTCCTGTGGGGGAATTAACTGTTTTGGGACAGCACACGTGCCACGGATCACGCTCTGGATGATCCACGCTCCAGCTCTGGCCTTGTTTAGGTGAGCGGTACAGACACAGCAGATGAGCTTTTAAGATAAAAGCCTTTAAAAGCCAATATAAAAAGGCTCTTCCAGGACTCTCCTCGTGTGAGGCCAATGCAGTGAGCTACAGCAGTGTCCTCAGCAAAGTGAAGCTGTAGCTGTTGACCAGTCCCTGCTCCCCAGTTCCCAGTGCCAAGGGCAGAGCAGAGAGACCCACAGACCTTGCTGAGGTTAGAACTGGCTGGATTTGCAGCCACTCAGTCCATTATTGCCAAAATACCAAGGCACAGTCCTGCCCCCATCTGGGTGACTTACCCCAGGTGAGGTCTCACCCTCCAGAGGGAGGTGGCAGCTCCTCTCTCCCAGAAAGGGAAGAAGCAGAGAGGCTCTGAGGGATGAGAGCCCACACAGAGGCCTCAGTGCTGTGCCTCCAGATGGAAAGTGAGTCCAGACCTGCATTCCCACCCCAGCCACATGTGCTGTCTTCCCCTGTGGCCTCTGTCCTGCGGAAAGCCCCATCCCACCTTCTTTGCTTTCAGCTGCTGTCTCTGGGGTGAGACCAGGGCTGAGAAACACCAGAGACCAGACAGGCGACAGGAGCAGCAGGGAGCAGCTTTTATTTACTGCAAGCACAGGGAATGGGGGAAGATGAAGCTTTGCTGCCCAAGAAAATTTTTTTATCAGTTTTTGGGGGATGTGAGGTGGACGATTAAAGCATTTCCCACCCTGTGTGCAAAGGAGATGAGCATTTATGTCCTACCCTCTGGGCAAATCTCAAAGCAGGCAATCACAGCTGCCATTCAAAACCATCCCTGGGGTTTTCCTTGCACCTGGAGCCCCTTCCCTCAGCCCAAACTTTTTCTCACTTACCCCAGCATGGACAAGAGTGATTGCTCATGAGATAACAGCATGACCCAAGAGACTCGGCCTCTGTCTGCAAAGTCATGTAAAAAATCTCCCCTGCGCACTGTGGTTAAACCAAACCACCCTGGGCTCAGACAGAACTGGCTTTTGTCAAATATTAAGGAAGTGAATATAATTTTTTTCCCCTCATTTGGGGCTTTCTTAATCTCTGGCCATACAGGTCTGTTTCTCTTCCATTAGGGTAGGGAAGAAGATGCCTAAAATCAGTGCAAAAAGCACTTTCCAAGTGAGAAGCCCTGGGAAAGAGAATTATTCAGTGCCAAAGCTGTGACATGGTTTGCTCCACTCACCCCAGATCCACACCATGAAGCCCCTGGTGTTGCTCAGTGGGTCAGCATTATTCCTATGAGTCATCCTGACTCCTTTTTCCTGGAGCACAGGCAAGGGCTGCCAGGCTGGAAGCAGGAGAGCACACACAGAGCAGCAACAGGACCAAACATCCCCTCTAACATCATCAGCAGGTGACAGATTTTTGGTTGCTGCCTTGTTTTCCCTCTCCCCATCACCCCTTTTCCAGCGTGGCTCCAGTCCTTTTGCTCTGTGTTTCATTGCATGTGGGGTTTCTTTAAAAGCAAAATAAAAAAAGCACATTTTACACCACTCCACACGTGTAAAAATAGAAAAGGGAACCTTGAACAGAAGCTGCATTATGTTTGGAGCAGGTTCCTCCTGCCAGGCGTGACGTGATGCTCCTTTCCAAGCCTTGGCGTGTTTCAGGAAGGGTTCATCCTTCCTGCAGGCACTCAGGGTAGCTGGGGCCAGAAACCCGACAGCTCCACTCACAAATCCCTGTGCAAACCTCGTGGGCAGCCAGCCAGGGCATGAATCACAACCCAGGTTCAGGCTTCCGGTGGGATTGAGGCTATTTTTGTCCCCTTTTGGCTAATCCAAAAGAGGAGGTGTCCTACTGCCTCTAGTTTAGCCTCTTGAGGACAGATCCCGTTGTCCGTGGCTCCCAAAGCCTTTAGAGATTGGAAAGGGTGGGCTTATTATCCCAGTAAAGACAGATTAAACCAGGCACGTCTAAATCCAGCCCATCACAAGGTGACCATGGAGACCAGAAGCAGCATAAGATATTCTCTACCTTGGGCTCACAGTCCCTGAAGTCCCCAAGTCCCGAGGGGGGTGACAACCTCTGTGGGTCCGACTGTGGACACCTGTGGGTGGCACCGGGTGCTCAGTGGCCAAAAGCAGGCGTGATTCACCTGGTATCTTTTGGACACCCTCTTCTTGGCATTCATGAGATCTCCATGGCCTGGCAAAGGGAGCTGAGACGATGAAATCCCACCAGGGCATCCCTCCCCCTCTGTCTGGGAGAAGCAGATGGAGGGGACAAGGAGACACCCTGACACCAGCTGTTCCCATCCCCACGCAGGAGAACAGACCGACCCAGGGACAACACCTTTGCAGAGCCCAGTGCAAAGGAGTAAAGGAGGGAAAGGAGACACAGGCAGCAAAATATCTCAGCAGAGCTCTGGACTTTAGAGCACATGAACTGTTAGGATATTTCCGAGCACTTGGGTGCATAAATATTAAATAAGCTGCAGCGAGGAGGAGAGAGATGGCTGTGCTGTCGGCAACCTGGGGCAGGGAGCAAGGGCTTGGCCACTCCACACACCCCAGCACAGCCTCGGACCAGGCACGGAATGACCCAGGGCAGCACCGAGCATCCCTCGGGGGGCTCTGCTGTCATACAGCAGCTCCCTGACAGAGGCTGGCCCTGAGGTTCCCTGCTTGTTGTCCGGGCTGAGACACTTAGCAAATCCCACGTAGCTAATTACACTCCGGTTCGATGCCTCATACCCTCTGGTACTGTTTCTTATGTTAATTAGCAGTACCCAGCAGGGAGAGCACATCCC
This sequence comes from Gymnorhina tibicen, assembly GCA_013399875.1. Lineage (NCBI taxonomy): Eukaryota > Metazoa > Chordata > Aves > Passeriformes > Artamidae > Gymnorhina > Gymnorhina tibicen. Next base: position 1,047,854 of record VXAZ01005693.1, on the reverse strand, counting down.
CAGCACATCTTGCTTCCCCTCTCCACGAGCGAGGGATGGAGGCTGCTGACGGGAGCTCTGCTCCACGTCCCACAAGGATGAGAGAGGGGGACACGCTCCACCACACAGCCAGGCTCGCTGCAGGCATTTGCTTGTGGCACCAGAAGCAACTGGTAGAGAATGTCCCTTGTCAGGACCTTGCACCCAGCAGGAAAAGCCATGAGAGGGGACTTGGTGTGGGCAGCTGGCTGAAGGAGGAACAGACATCCCTTCTCCTCCGGCCAAGTCTTCTGGCCTGGTTCCCTATGACACTACGCATGGCAGTGTTTCCTGTGAGCTGAGTGGCTCACAGCAGCTTTAGGGACCTGTCTGTGCATTAATTTAGTCCAGATCAATCCTCTCCTGGCCCTGCGAGGGCCAGCTCAGCTGGCAGCATCTGAAGCCCCTCAACAGCACACGAAATCTAAGCAGCACTTAGGCAGGCACAGGTGGGGGACAAGCAGCCACTGAGCTTGCTGCAAAACCATTAAATCTTGGCTTGGGAGGAGGAGACTGGAGCAGAGAATCTCCAGCTGGCACCATCCCAGCTGTGCCTTGGCACTGAGCACACAGCCGGTGGCATGGGGAGGGCTCGCACACAACTGCAGCTGTGAAACAGAGGTGCCTGGAGCCCAGGTGGGGTGAAGAGCCAGCAGAGCCAGAGCGGGTCTCAGCTGCTGCAAGCTCACCTGCAGAGATGTCTCCTGAGCGGTCAGAAGGAGTTGGATGCACCTCATGGGGCACCTGCAGCCGACATGGCTCTTCTTTTGGCCAGGAGGTGGTCAGGCAGCAGGGCTCAGACCCAGGTCAGCGGGCTGATCACCTCAGGCTGCATTTCCAGAGGAGACAATGCAAAGGGAAGTGTGTGGCAACGGTACCTGACCCCAAAAAGGCCTGGGGAGGCAGAGGGGACCTGCAGAGTGCCAGACTGGAGAGCAGTGTTGCAATGAAAGCTGGGGAGTAGCAGAGCAGGGAGCACTGGCCTGGACCCCTCCTCTCCTCATCAACAGAAGAGCATCCCCAGCGTGTGACCACGGGTTCTCCAGAAACCTCTGCGTGTCCCCTCGGCAAGCAAAGGCGAGGCAGGGTCTTTCCCTCCGGACCACTCCTCCCACAGGGGTCTGCAGGGACCTGACTGCTTCATACCTGTGAAAATCCAGCCAAACAGCTCTTGGGGTGTTCCTGCACAGTGAAAAATCCCCAAACTGCAGCCTGCAGCTGGTTGAAACCCACGGACACCCCCAGGCACCCGGAACACGGGGAGCTGCTGGGACACCCCCTCGCTGGCAAAGGTGCCAGGTGCTGCCCTGGCTCCCTCTCTGTCTGGCTCAGAAAGCTGCCGTTTGTTGCCTCTGTTCACCCCACCCCACCGATTCTTTTCCTTTTCTCCTTGGATTAAACAAACCCCGCGGTGTTTCCAGCATGACTAATTCCATAATGACAGCAATATCCCCTGCCTCCCGTGCAGCCCAGGAAGGTGCCAAGCGCCATTAACGTGCTGGTACACATTGCTATTGCATAATCAGCTGGATCTTCCTGGGGGAAAATGAGCTGAATTAGACACTCTCCTTTGCTGGAATAGCAGGGACCAGTGGGGATTTCCACGAGGGAGATGGTTATAAAAGGAAAATCCATATGATGCTGCCTTGAAAAACTGCTGTTGTCTGACAAATGCCAAAAAGGAGCCTGTATCTCTCCCTGACACACATTCATGTGGCTGTGAAAGTGAAGGGGCTCTTTTCTTCAGTCCTCCCATGCTCCATACGCTGCTGCTCTCACCCTCTGTGTGCTTCTGTTCATTTCTTCACTCGGGGGCTGAACCTACGGCAAAGGCTGCAGCAGGGTTTCTGCAGCACCACTGGGACCGAGCCGAGCTGACACATGCCCCATGGATGTGTTCCTCAGCCTGGGATACCGAATGAAAGCCTGGGACCACACCTGGGGAGGCTGAGCACAGGCCCCAGACTCCTGCTGAGACCTCAGCACAGCGTTCTGCCCCTCAGACACGCCAGCTCTGCGAGGAGGGGTGGTGATGTGCTGTGGTGTGCGGCATTTGGCTGTCACACACCAGAGGAAAGGACTGGCTTAGTCGCCATCCCATTATCCCAGAGCGATTTTGGACAAGCAACCAGGTAAAGAACTGAATTAATTATTCTGCTTTGGCAAGGAAGATGCTGCCCATGAAGTCTCATTGCTGATGCATTGCCATGGAAATGTGTGGCAGGAGGGAGGAAATCTCACCTGCAGTACTTCCAACGTAATTCCCTCCTTTGTGCCCGAAATTAAAAGCCAATGACTGGAAATGCAGCCGAGAAAGGCTTTAACTTGCAGCCGTTAAGTGTTGAAAACTGACACACCTGATGATGGATAGTGAAACATCTCTTTAATTTCATTGCTCTTGCCAGCAATAACAGCCTTTGTTGGCTCTGATCTCTGGGCTGGCTCTCCTGAACCGGGGGCAGGCAATTCCCCATCCCCTCCTCCAGAGATTGAAGCCTCTGGGTACAGCCCTACGCCAACATTCCCATTTATCCTCGCAGTCCCTCTCTGCTCATCTGCTAGATTTCCCTGACTTGGAAGCACTAACCCCTACCCGGGATGTAGGAATGTTCCAGACAACTCTGTTTGTTATTAATAAGTTTCTATACGTGTGTGAAAGTCCCTGCAGCTCCCTGCGAAATGAACCTCCAGAGGCAGATTTTGTGCTGCTTCCCTTGGCTGCCTTTCCCCCCTCTCTGCAGAGCACAACACCAGCGGGTTTCCAGCATGTAGGGGCTGAGGAGCAAAGAGGAATCAAATTAGCTTTTGGGACCTTTGTTTGCATGTGACCAGAGGTGTTTTCTAAGGGATGGCTGAGCTGTGAATTGGAAGAGTTTCCTGCCTATTTCCTGCCCACCACAGCTATTGTTTACAGCCCGAAGAGCAGTTTGCTCACCTTGGTTTTGTTTAGGAGATGAATGTTGGTTAGGACATCATCCAAGCCAAACCAACACTCACATTTAATAAGATCATCCTGTGGTTCTCAGATGCTTGTTGAAGAACCCTGCAATGTTTTCTAAGTATGATCTATAGAATCATAGAATCATGGAATGGTTTGGCTTGGAAGACACCTTAAAGGTCATCCAGTTCCACCTCCCATGCCATGGGCAGGGACACCTTCCACTGTCTCAGGTTGCTCCAAGCCCCATCCAGCCTGGCCTTGAACACTTGCAGGGATGGGGCTTCAACAACTTCCCTCAGCAACGTGTTCCAGTGCCTCACCACCCTCACAGGGCAGAATTTCTTCCTCGCATCCAATTTAAACCCACCCCCTTTCAGCTTAAAGCCATTAAGGAATCTCCCCATCTTACGGAGAGCAGACAGTGAAAGGCAGAACGAGTGGACCAAGCTCAGAGCTGGGAGGAGAGCTGAAATCACGGCTCCCAGCACGGTGCCTTTCCTGGTGATTCATGTCAAAAACAAGGGGACAAGAAGGTTTTCAGCAGAATCTTTTGTTTTCCTGGGGAAAAAGCAGCCTTCCCAGGTTACCACCAAGGCGTTTATTTTTTATTATTCTTCAGCTCAGCCAGGCTGGATGAATTGTCCCTCAGTGTAAGCACCAGTGCTGCTGTGCTCTCGGGCCCACGTGATCTACAGCACAGCAGTTACCCAGAAGGAACCGAGGGAAGAGCTCTTTGTTTCCTCTCCCATAAACAAGTTTTGCCCAGGTTTTGGCTTACACACACCCAGAGGGCCATGACCCCATGGGGTTCACAAGTTCTGCCCCGTGTTCCTGACATTCACTTCCACAGCTCCTGAGCTGGACTTGCGTTGAGGACGTGAAATCCCAGCTGGGCTTGGACAGGCACGTTTACACCTTTACCTGTTGAAGGAGGGGATGGTTAACAGGATGGCTGCCTGGACAACGTCAGGTGGTTCTCACACAGACATACCCCTTCCCTCTCACAAATGGCCCATCACGGGAAATTGGATTGACCTCCACTTTATTTATCGTCACCATCTCTTGCTCTGCTTTGTCAGAGACTGATGACTGCTCCCAGTGTTTGCCATCCACCCAGACCTCAAGGAATACTGTAAGGCTCTTTGGAGAGATGCAATCACAGAGCTGTGGGCAGTTGGCCAGATTAATTCCTGATTACAGTGTAGAATATATGGCCAGTGATTTCTCAAATCCCACAATCAGCTTCTTTCAGGCAGCCATAAAATATAATACTGCTCATATAATGGCTAAAATCCATCTACAACACCAGGAGGATTTAGTCCCTTCTCCTAGGGTTGGCTTTCCATTCCACTGACCTTCCTCACACTCCTTTGGGTTAAAATCCCCCTCCTTGCACTCAGGGGACCCACATGCAGCGTTCAGGATGAAAACTTCCAAGCTTTCCATAAACATGATGGAAACACTCTCCTGGTTTTGAAAGCCAGGGTAAATCCGGGGTTTTCTGGCACATTTTTCCGCTGTCTCTTGCTGACTTTGTCACACTTTGTGGGCTTGCTTAGATGAGCAATTAATTGGTCGAGGCAGGATTGCCTGGGAAAAGTCAAGTGAGAAATGCCTTTCATAGAACATCACGCTGGATTCAGTATTCAGAATCACGGGAGAAGTGCTGTTACAGGACATACTTCCATGGTAAGCCAAAGGGAAAAAAAAGTGATGAAGATGAACACTGAAGTGAACTGATTTATACTGGCCAGCTCTGGTGGAGGGAGATCCTCGCCAGAGCCTGAAATGTCAATGCTACGGCCACCTCTGCAGCCTACTCTGTGCTGTTGGACCCCTCAAAGTCCTGAAGGAGTTGAAGCCCTAAAATCTCCCTTGGTGACCTGTCCTAGGGGCTGCCTCTAGCAGGCAGACCTGTTCCCAAAGGATTACACCCCAGATCTCTCCCAAATCTATCCCAAACCAGCAGCTCCCCAGTTCAGGAGCTGCTATTGCTCTGAGCAGCCCATGGTTCTCTCACAGGAGGTCTCCCCCAAACCGTGGCCACCCAAAGCCCCTCTCAGCACGCTGGCACTGCTCCATGTCCCCACTGCAGCCATGGTGGCACCCTGCCCACTCACAGGCATCGTGCCCGTGTCCCCAGCCCCTGCTGCCAGCCTGTCCCCAGGGCAGGGGTCCCTTTGTGGCTCCTCCAGAGGGTCTGCATTCCATGCCAGTGGCAAGAGAGGCTTTCTGAGGCCTCTCCTTCCCCCTCTGCCCCTCTCTCAGCACGCAGGATGCTCGCACACAGGAGGAAGCGTATGTGTGGTTTGGAGGGAAGCAGCGTGGCACCGCTTTCGGACACCTCCCTCACCCCACACCTCTCCTCCCTCTCCTGTCCTTTTATTCCTGTGTGTGGTTGGAGAGCAAAACCTCCCTGCAAGCCGGGCTTATTTTTAGAAGGCTGCACAGCCAGAGACACCCTTTCACTAGCCAAAGCAAGAGGACACCAAATGGTCCTGACCTTTCTCTCCAAGGCCCCATGTAGGGCCCGTGCATTGAACAGAGTGCGGGGTGGAAGCAGGGAAGGAAGGAATTCGTGTGTGCTTGCTTGGCCGACTGCCCTCGCCTGGGGCTTGGGTTTATATAAAGAAGATGAGGACACGGCACAGGGATGAAGGTTTGTTGGCCATCACAGGGCTCGGAAGCTCTACTGACAAGGTCATGGGCTTGACAACGCTTTCAAAAACCTCCCCAGCAGATCTCTTGGAAATGCTTCTCCTCATCTCTCCCAGGTGCTGAGCATGCACAGTGACTTTACCTAGAGCCTGTGATTTTTTCCCTGTGTTCTTATGACACCCCAGTGCTGCAGCAGGGGCTGGATGCACTTCCTCATGCATCTGAGCCACTATTTGAAAAAAAAAAAGCAAAATAGCAAGGGGTTGATCCCTGCTTGCAGATAGGAGTCCTGAGAGGCAGAGAAACAGAGTCCCAGATTTGCTCTGCCTTGTGTAGACCCTCAGATGTCTTCCCCTTTATTTAAATCCAGTCTCATCAGGCTTGGTGCTGTGACCATTTCCCCGGGGAGCCTGTTCCAGTGTCTGACCACCCTCCGGGTGAAGAACCTTTTCCTAATGTCCAACCTAAACCTCCCCGACACAGCTCCAGCCGTTCCCTCGGATCCTGGCACTAGTCAGAGAAGAGAACAGTGCCTGCCTCTCCCTTTCTCCTCAAGAGGAAGCTGCAGACCTTGATAAGGTCAGGTCTGGTCCCTGCTTTTGCAATGTATTTTGGAAATAAACCACCTGCCATCCCTTGGACTCACAGCTGTGCAGTGGCACCTTTTCAGTTAAAATTATGCTTCCTGCACGAGGAGCAGGGTCCCGCAGTGCTCGCTGCTACACCAACATGAAAGAAGGGAAACTCTGGCTCCAACAAACTTGCAAGATGATTTTTAGGCAGGAGTGAGCATGCAAGTGAAGATGAGCAGGGTAACGAGATGCCTGCTGTGCCTTTTTCCCTGGCTTTGTAACCTCTTCACCCATCAAAGCCCAGCAGCGAGCACACGGACCACGGGCACAGCAAAGGGCTCAGACGTGCTCTGCAGCTGGGATAATTGATAAAAACAGCCCTCTCCCAGCCCCAGCCCCCGCTTGGATGTGACAGCCACGCCAAGGAGGCCTTTAACGTGCCTGGAACTGCTGCAGACAATGGGGAGGCCGGATTCCCGGGAGGGCAGCAGGAGAAGAGGAGGAGTTGCTGCTTCATGACCCATCAGCTCTCCAGAGCATAAGGACGCCTTTGTTTGCTTCTCCTTCAGCCTCCTGCTACCCAGAGTGGGAGAGGCAGGAGACGGCAGAAACCTGGGATTTTCAAACATTTTCTGAGTCAGATGCAGTGGAAGAGGGGGAGGAAGGCGTTCCCACACCCAGCAGGGCTGAAACAAACAGGCAGCGCCTGCCTTGGCCCAGAGCAGCCACCTCCCCTGAAAAACACCAGCACCCCTGCAAACCCTAAGGGATTTGGGGGTCTGCTCGGTTATCTCCCCCAAAATCCATTGGGCAGCACCTTGCCTGGAGGCAGCATCGCCCACGGCCTCGTATTAGTGGGGCATGGTGATGGGGGCTGGAAGTTTTCCTCCTGGCAGCCAGGGATGTGCAAAACGCTCGGCTTCCACTCGCCCAGGCACAGCCTACCCCAACCCCGAGCTCAGGGTGTCCCCTCATTGCACTGTCCCTTCCCCAGCTGGAAAAGTTTTCCAGCCCCAGGATCTGCTCTGAGAGAGAGACTCCCCAGTAGGTTTAGTCAGAGGTTTGTCAACTTGGGGATTTTTTCCTCCCCAAATTATTTCAGATAGAAGTTTTAAGTTACAGCATCTGCCCCTCCCTCCTTTTCCTCCTGTGCCATTGTCGTATGGGACTGGAATTACCTGAAGGTTGGGTTTCCATCCAAAGAGCAGGGGGAAGAAGGCAGAAATGCCATTCATTATCTCCAATTGATTTTATTTATCGGGTATAAAGGAGCAACTGGAAGCCAAACAGACATGTGGGCAAATATGTTCAAAGGGGCTGCTATCATTTAATGGGTGAAATGATAAGGAGCTTTAGCGTGAGGTGATGCTGGCAGAGAACTCCAGGACTCTTCCCAGGCCAGAAGGAAAAGCTGAGGACAACTGCACTGACTTTGGCTCAACCCAGTCAAATATTGCGAGGACTGTTTTTAACTTGCAGTCAGCTTGAAGGCAGCAGAAGCAGCTCCAAACCTGAAGGAAAAGATCACACGCCTGAAATCTTGCCTGATTTTTTTTCCAACTGTATCATCTAGTCTAATAAAAGACAATAACTCCTCCTCCCAACCTTGCCTTGCTCAGAGCCTGAAAACACCAGAGCTCCAGCAATTCTCCTGTAACAAAGGGAATGAGTCATTCATCAAAGCATGCATTTGGGGGAAAAAAAAATATTTCTGTATATTCATTTATTCTGGTATGTAGCTAAAAAGATCTGGTTTACCTGTAGAAAATTATAGTAAAAATAATTTTAAAAATCAATGAAAACTCCAAAAAACCTGATCAATGGCTCTTGAAATTCAAAGTCCGGGGGCAAACGGCTGAAAGATATTTTTGGGCACGAGCAACATAATCTTCCAGGCATAAGCAGAATAGTGGGAACAAAGGACTTGCCGAAGGATTGCAGCTAGACCAAGCTCTGGGGAAATCATTTCAACAGACAGATGGATGGAAGGACACCCAAATGTCAGGAAATGGCACCCAAAGCCTGACAGTATCCAGATTTCCTGAGCACGCCGGGCAATGAGGAAGCTGCTGCCATTTCATACTGCAAATACGGATTGTGTGCATACAAAAAAAGAAAGCCACGTGGCCTGAGACATTTTCTGGAGCGACAGGGACGTGGTGACCACAAGGTGGGCACGTTGTCAGCTGCAGAGGTTTAACAGCACTCCTTAAAAACCCCTTTTTAAAATGGCCTCTAGTCTGCAAGGCAAGCAGAATCTCTGCCTTCAAAGATATTTCCCTGGATCTTCGTGAAGATTTTTTGTTCTTTAAAGCGGGATCCGTGCTGATTTGTACCTCTCAACGCCGGGAGGTGCTCCCAGGGCCAGCAGAGCCTGGAACTGCAGCAGTGCAGAACATCCCTGCTCCAAGCTGAGGCTGCTGCTGTCTGAACAAGGTGTCTTTGCCCCAGCACCTGAACAATAGTGGGGTTTTGGTAGCTTCAGTGAATCTTAATTGCACCCATCCAAAAGTAGTGACCTCAGCCCTGCTGACCATAAAACACTGCTCACTGCTTGGGCTTAATGGTGTGTGGCCTGCCAAGGAATCTTTTTTCTCTCCCTTTCAGAGACAATCTGCGGGAATTTATTGGCTTTTTAAAGCTGTCTGATCTTTCACTGAAGGAAACTAATGGAATATCAATGACACCAGGTATTTGTCACAAGTATCATTTATGGAGGAAATATGGGCCTGGCTCAGGAGGGCTCTCCTGCACGCGGTTAACCAGTTCCACACACAGGTCCAGGCAGCAGCTGGGATCAAACCCAGGCTTCTCTGTGGCTGTAGGCTTATCAGCCACCACCAAACACAGGAAAGCAAAGAGCATTCCTAATTCACTTGACTAATTCAATTTAAAACCCCGATGAGGACAAGGCAGCTTGAATTTTCATGGGAGCTTTAATTTAGGACGACACCTTTGCAGCTGGAAGGAAGAGCCTTTGGTTGATTTTAAGCACCTTTTCAAAATTACAGGTAAAAGAAAAATAATTTTAAAAAGATGAAAACATTCCTTTTCTCTTTTTTTTATTGGCATCTCTGTTTTTGTCAGCTCTGACTTTTCACGGAGCTACACCCTATTTGGGGAAAGGTCTGCTCTTTTTTCATCTCTTTTTCTGACAGGTTAAGAGTTACCCAAAAGAAAACGATGTCTCAGAAGTGTTGTGATAGATGTGAGGCTTCAGTTTTTAACAGAAAAAAAAGCTTTATATACAGGCTGCCCCCTTATGGGGTCATCTAACCCTTGGGGAGGACTCGAGCCTGCTGTGATGAGGTTTTACCCCACAGGGCAGCATCAGAGCCGTGATCATGTCCCCAAAACTGGATGTGCAAACATCCCATGCTCAAGCTCTGGTTTTTGGGACACAAACCTGCTTTCAGGTTCTCTCACCAGCCTTAAATCCAGCTTGGGTTCTCAAGAGCCTGCTAAGGACCGTGCCCAGTGATGAGTCTTTTTCTGCAACATGGTGGAAAAACTGCTCTTAAAAACATGAAATACGCCAGAAAAGAACGAGCAACATGGCTCATTCCTCAAATTCTTTGGAACGGGTTTTGAATAACAGAGGGGATGGTGGCAAAGGGAAAAAAAGGCCACTTTTGTGCTCAAAGACTGGAGAAATGTTTAAGCACCCGGAGCTTCGTGTTAAATTAGTGCAAAACACGATGATTTGCTGCGGGGTTTGAATTTCAGCTACTGCAAACGTCTCTCAGGGGAGAAGTGAAAGGGAAAGCGCAGGTCCCGGGTCTGAGAACGGTGAATAAATTAAGCCCGGGGTCCTTTAACCCCAGGAGCGTGTCAGGAGAAGCCTCCGTACGACAGCGGAGGGAATTTCCCGCAGAGCTTTGGCAGCGCAATTAGCAGCGGGCTTGATGGGGCACGGAAAGAGAGCGGGAACGAGCGTAGCCGGGGGGGTTGTTGATGTGCCACCGAGCTGCAGAAGCTTCTCTTGCCTATATTCTCTTAAACCACGGTGCTCTGTCCCCCAGATCCAACCCCTGGGCTCGCATCCATCCACCATCCCGCGGGGAGCTGCTCCTGCCTCGCTCCGTGAGCTCCCGGGGCTTGTCCGCCTGCAGGGGAAACGGGGCAGCGATGGCAGCAGGGATGGCCCAACACCTCCGAGCCCTTCAGTGCCTCTGTTCCTTCAGAGCTTCTCGGAAATGAGCCGGAGACACAAATGAGGGTGAAAAGAAGGCTCAAAATGTAATTTTTTTTTCCCAAATGCTGTGACCACGTTCCGTGGGTTTTGTGAAGTGATCCCTAAATCCGAGCCCAGCGGTGCTGCAGGTTCGCACCCGAGCTGTCTCCGGGTCTGGCTGCAGAACGTGCTGGCAGCTCCTGGAACGCAGAGCAAGACAGAGGGAGGAAGAGAGAGAGCAAGAGGGAGACGTGCTGCAGATACTTGCACACCAGAACATCACATGAACATGTTTAGTATTTTTCCAGAGGAAAATATCATCCAAGAGGCATAATTATATCTTAGGTTCCCTTTTTTTTTTTTTTTTTTTTTAAACAGGGCTTTTTAAGCAGTTGTTTTGTTTCATTCTTCTCCTTTTTCTATTTTCGAATTACAGCGTTTGCAGAAACAGGAGGAGGATGACAGCTAACACAGGAGAGAAGCCAGGGGTGCCTGAGAGGGAGAGAGATGCTGCTGTTCCTCGCCATCCCTGGAAGTGTTCAAGGCCAGGCTGGATGGGGCTCGGAGCAACCTGGTCTACCGGAAGGTGTCCCTGCTCATGGCAGGGGGGTCGGAATGACATGATCTTTAAGGTTCCTTCAAACCTAAGTTGTTCTAGGATTCTGTGACTCAAAAGCAGCTAAATTTAGGCTTTATTCTGCAAGCTGACTCCCCCGTGGTAACTCACGAAGTGATTCTTGCTTGATGATCTCTCAAAGGACAAGACCTTGGCAGGAGAGAACCTCTTCGAGTTCCCACCATTCCAACACGCCCACAGCTCAAATTTCCCTGGGAACGTCCACAAGAAGGTGGCGGAAGCAGCTCTGACAAGCTGGATATTTTGTACACCTCCATCCTGACAGGTGAGATGCTCACCCACAGCCACCATTGGTGATGCTCACCCTCTTGCCAGTCATCACTTGGAATCGTTCTGTGCTGCTCCCCTGGCTCAGGGCCACAGCTGGATGCCAGGGGAGCTGGGAACTGGGCACGTTTTCACAAACAGAAGTGCTCAAAGGCATTTAAGATAGCAAACTCACTCCTTCTAGGCTGTCACCACAGTAACAGGGGGCTTCCCAAAAATAATCAATAATAGGATTCTGAGCCACTCAATTGTCATCTTGGGATTAGCAGCTACCCAACATTTTGGCTGAGAAATGAAATATCCGGCAGGAATTGGTAGCGGGTGTTTCAGAGGGGAGTTTTACATGAGGCACCTTCGCCTTGGTCACCTGTGGGGATCTGTGGCAGTGGAGGAGAGATCCCTTCCTGACACCAGGATGCCTTCTGTCCTGAAGCATGAGAACCATGAGAGCTCTTATGGGTGGTAAAGTCACTGAGGTATAAAAACTTCCATTTACTGTTTGACATCCCAGCTCTATCCATTGCCTCCTGTGGCACAGACACCTTCCAAGGAGGAATTTCTCACTGTTTACTCTCTAGGCACGAAGAGAGTGAGGTTTCCAGCCATGTTTTCATTGCTCAGCTAACAGTGTTAACCTCTTCAGTGAGGATGTGCACCCATCTAGCAATTGTCATTGACTGAAATTAGCTTTGCGCTTCAGGATTTGTCAAGTTGCAATTGTACTAATGCTTTACTGGCTGCAAAGTGACAGTCCTGACACAGCTAATGCCATGACCCTTTGGCCTCAAAGCAGTGTGAGCAGAGCCCTTGGTCCCTTCCTCTCCTCATGATTTGCATCTCCCGAGATGTATGTCACAATCTTTTTTTTTTTTTTTAGCAGGATACTTCTTTTTCACATGTTCTGAGAATTTCGAGCTGTGCATGAAAACACGATGTTTTCAAAATCTCTTCTATATTTACAGGGCTCAGAAGCCCTTTTTTTATGTCTACACTTACTTACTTCACCAAGCATCAGAGTTGGGAGTGGGGAACACAGGACCGGGTATTTCAGGTCTCACAATAAAAGCAGGTGAAACAGGGCACAAATAATTTGCAGGGCTGCAGCAAGGACAGGGACAGACAGGGTCTTCTCATGCTGTTCTGTAGAGGAGAAAGCCCAATGAGGGCAGTGGTTTGGGGCCCAGTCCTAGCTGGACTGAGGGCTGAAAGGGCAAGAGACCAGTTGGTCCAGAAAATATTCAGTAGAATCAGATCTCCTGGTCCTTCCTGTACAGGCACCTTGTGCCATCACACAGGATGGTGCTCAGTGCTTGGAGAAGCCACCAGAAAAAAATCCCACTGATCTTAGCTCAGAAGGTGTTTAGTCCTGTTCCTAAATCCACGGCAGTGAAAATTGCTGGAAGATCCCAGCCCAGATGCCCAGCAAAGAGGTGCTGTTTCCTTGTGCTGTTCTCCAGCTGGCACCTCTGGGATGTGACACCGCTGAAGCTCACCTGGCTGATGAGCATTTGTTATGAATTAAACCCCCACTGCCCTCCTGTTTTCTCTACAAAAGTCCCATTAGGATCCAAGCAACAGCCACAGTCAAGAATGCAAAGACAATTATGCACTGGAATTTAAACAAACCATTAATTACCAAGATGCTCCAGCAGATGATGGCTCCAACAATGCTTATTACAAGAACCTTCATCAAGTTATCTGCTCTTTCATGTGAGCAGAGGTAACGATCTCCACTGAGATGGGAAAAATAATTAAAAACCATACAACAAGATGTTTTATTAATGACACGCACATCTCCATCGCTCTAAGAAAATTGGGCAATCTGTTCCTACACCACAGCTCTCCATCAAGGGTTTGTATTTACCATCACTTTAACAATGGCTTGCTAGAGTGCTATCTAGTTCCCTTGGGTTGGCTTGAAGGAGGAGAGGACAAAGGGAGGAATGAATGGCACCCATTGAAGAGCAGATCTATGGCACAACGTGGAACAGAAAAAAAGCCTTGCAAAGAGAGTCCCTGCTTAACTCATTGGTTTTTAAAGAAGGGGTTCAGCAATGCAGTAACAAAACTCAAAGTGCTCGAAAAAACTATCTTTAGGAAAAATACTTCCTCGAACAAAAAAACCCACCTTGGTTTCCATCTACAAATCTAGATCTGATCTCAGCTGATCTGGTGTCAAAGGTTTTCACTGGGAGCAGGAGCAGATCCATCAGGGGATTTGCAAGGTTTGGTGAACATGAGTTCAGCGATGGGCCCGCAGAACACAGCCCTGGGACATGAAACTCCTTTTCATTGCCCTTCATAGAAAGCATGAGGTTGACGTGTCTGAAAATTGAAGCCCTCTCTTGATGTCTGACCAATCCCCCAACAGGACGAGCTTTTCCAGCCTGCTCTGTCAGCTCAGCCCAGTGCTGCCTGAGGACTGCACACGGGAGCATCCGCTCCTCCCGCCCTCGGGCCGGAACCGTCAGCCGGCGGAGCCACCAAGGGCATGACTCACCACGGTGCCGAGCACCTTCCCTCTTCCCACTGAGCTCTAATTTACTTAATCACCACAGATTAAAGCGTGTCTAATTAAGGACAGGCGTTAGATCTGATGGGGACCCGGCACTTTTCCTGTTCACACACTATGAGGCTGGGCAAGCCCAGTGTCCCTCACCCGGTTTCAGGCTTTCAAACGGAAATGTTTTGTTCCTTTTCCAATGGGAGTTCAAAGTATACATTTCACCTAAAAGAAGAGGGTGTAGAAGAGCCTATAAAAATTACTTTCAATCTGAAAAATATTTCAGAGGAAAACTTTTTTCTCTGTCACAGGTATTTACATGCATGGGCTGGGTTCCAACAGGGATTCAGAAGTTCAGACTGGGCTGAAGAAAGAATAAAATATTGTTCTGAGGGATACAGAAGGAAGCTCACTGGCCACAGGCTCAGTGCCCAGTATAACCACAGCTCTGCATGGAGACAAGAAAGGACCAGGACCTTCTCTGCAGGGGCTGCTTTGCTCTGCTAACCTGATCTTTAGTGCAGGCACAGCCTCAAGGGTTGTGGCACTGAAATCAGTCATGCCTCTTCCACATATTGCTGGGTAGCCTTGAGTGAGTCACTCAGCCTCACTCAGATGCACACTGCATAGCTAGGGGGGCACGGATACTCCTTTTTACTCCATGGATACTCCATCATTTGGCTGATGGAATTGTCAGGTCTCTGTCATGGCATCCATTGGCTATGAGGTGTGGACATATTTCTGACACTGGAATAAATAATAATAGCAGTATTTGGCTTTTCTAAGATACTTAGCACAAGCAGATCTTGAAGTGCCTTCTAAAAGGTGTACAGTTTCATTATCCTTGGTTGGTAAACGGGGCCTTAGCCCTGGCTGGAGTGTCTAGAGGCTGCCACGGAGCCTTTCATTCATGTCGTCTTTGAAATTCAGTCAGAAACTGAGTTGCCTCCCAGGATCACCCACTGGTAGTTCCTGACTCTCATTCATCAGGGCACATTCACAGACATCTCCCTGACCTCCAGCAGAGCCATGTGTCTGCCTGGGTTACAAACAGGCTTCAGAAGGCATCTGCTGGGCTGGTTCACAGCAGAAGCTCAAGTTTCGCTTCCCAAAACGATGAAACACTTGTTTAACACTTGTTTAGTTGGACGGAGCCATGAAGTTATTCAACCCTGCCAAGGTTTCGCTGTGAGAAAAGACCAAATAGTTGAGGATTAGGGCTTTTCTTTGATATTTAAATAATTCCAACAGCAGAAGCACTTGCCTAACGCTGATATGAACCAGGGCGTGCCCAGGAGTGTGCAGCACCGTGAGCACCACAGCTGCCCACCTCGACACTGTCATCGTGTGGCCAACGCCGCACTGAAGACCTGCAAAGGGTCTCCCGTTGTAACAGGTCACAACAGGAGGTGCCAAGGGCTTCCCACAGGTCTTGCAGCTCCCTCCCAGCACAGGTGGGGTTTGTAGGAGGCAGAACAACCAGCAGTGTCATCTTTCTAGTTGGAGAAGAGATGGCTGCAAGGTCAGGCTGGGAAAGAGGGTGCTGTGAGCAGCGTCTGTGCTGCCAACACAGCAATGCCGAGGGAGGGAGGAGTGATCTGTCAGCCAGGGAGAACACGAGCCCAAGGCCAAAGGAAGGGGTATCTGCCCAAGAAAAGCAGGAACTCTCTCCCCCCGCAGACCCTGCAGGCTCACGGCCCCCAGCAGCTGGGGATGTGGATGATGCAGACACCTGGTGCCAGCAGTGCCCTGAGCCATGCACAGGGAACCACACACAGGGGTCAGCACGGGTGAGGTGGGGACATTTGGGGTCACCACGGATGCAGTGGGGACATTCAGACATCCCCAAAGCCCATCATCCCACCCGTGCCACGGAGAGGCCCTGGATCTGTGGGTGCCTCACTGGGATGTCAGGCGCTGCCGAACCCGCATCCCTTCAGAGCACGGAAGGGAACAGCAGGGAGCACACATCTGCATGTGACCCGAGCGACACGAGGCTGCAGGCACAAATTACACACTTTACAAGTGACATTTGCTGTCATGGGGGGAGGTTAGAACGAGGCTGTTTAAAATTCAACTAAACTCTGCCAGGAAACAGGGCAGTACGTGGTCTTCTTTTCTTTTTCACCCTCCAGGGTAACACCATGATGTTTCTGGCAAGGAAGTCCCTCTCCTGCTCACAGATTTGGCAGTGGGTTTTGCCCCAGGGTGGGATCCACATGTGCCATGGGAATGTCTGGCTGCTTTGCAAGCTCCAGGCCAGAATCCCTGTCAGTAAGTACCACAGGAGTTGATTTACACCATCAGAGGTCTGAGTTAGACCAAGAAGAGCTACAAAACTCAGAAGATGCTCAGTAGCATTCTACAGCCCCACTGCACAGATGGAGAAACTGAGGCACAGCAACTCCATGTTCCACCAGGAGAACTCTTAGTAGGATCAAGACCTCTGCAGTGCAGTCCTGTCCTTTGAGAAAGTCCTTTTTTTTCTCTAGAAATGGTGAAAAAGAGCTGAACGTTGTTTCTGAATTCACAGCTCCAATCCATTTTCCAGATAACTCAAGACATGAACGTAAAATGAATTATTGCTCTCCTTCTCTCCATGTTCTCAGCAAATCCTAACAGCATTACCATGCCTACATCCATTGGATATTCTCTCTCCAGTTTTCTGGTCTTTCTGACTCTCTTTGGACACACACACCTTGATATGCTGTTAAACTCTCCCACCCACGAGTTGCTTGCACGTAGCTTGGCTCTGATTTGTCATGGATGGCTGTACCACGATGATGCTATTAAGTCAGTTATCTCATAACACGGAATTACTTAATAATTTGCTCCATTTGTCCTCATTGACGGAAACAATGTGCTCAACCATCTCTTATCTCAATTCTCAAGGATTTTAAGCAATCCGTCAGAGCCTTGAGCAGCTCCAGCTCTTCATTTTATCAATGGGAAGATCAGAATATGTAACTCACTGCAGTGCTGAAGGATCCTTCAATCTGCAGAAGAGAAGCAGGACATAAACTGAGCCAGGCAAATTCAGATGAGACAATTACCAGTCACAGGGAATACCTATCAGAGGAATTGGTGGACTGTCTATGTCCTGAAGATGCAATTCTTCTGATTAATGCCTGTACCCACAGGGAAAAGCCAACACTGACTCCTGTCTTGCTGTGCACATTTAGACCCTAGAGAGATCTACTGTGCTCAGGAGAACCAACAGATTATTCTTATCTTTCTAGAGGACACTTCTAAAACTGGGCCTATGAATCGTGCCCTTGGAGTGCACATTTCCTACCACCTGTGGTAAAAGGAGCTGGGAGTTGCCACATTAGATATAACTATATTATAATTGCCTAGTTAGGAGAGATGAACTCCAGTTTTGATACTCAGCTCTGTTGCCAAACCAAGTGCCCAGTGCTATTTGGGCCTGTTGGGTATCTGCACACATACCTGCTGGCTGACACGATAAAAGACCTATGGAGACTTCATCTCTCTGGAATTTGATGTCATCCAGACTTGGGCCTCCTTTAAGTCCTTTGTCATGTCTGCCACTGCAGATGCCAGAGGTATCCATGGTGTGTGCTGGCTGGGACAGGCTGGAGCATCTCACCAACTAAAAGATGCCAGTGCTCAGAAAGCTGAGTCCCTCCTAATGCAGCCAACAGCGCTGTTCTTCTGGCCAAAGGAATCACTCCCCGGGGACCATGGACAGGATCGACAGGCACCCATTGCTCATTGGACACCTTCCTGCAGACGCTGTAATTCAGCTGTGTCTCCATCTCTGAACTCTGCCCTCCACATCATGCAGGGAGCTCAGCTCTGCTGACAACACATGGCTGTCTCACACCCCTGAAGGGTCTTGGGGGTATCTTGCCCAGTTTTCAGCAGCTGCTCCAAGAGGGGGAGAGCCTGTAGGCCTGCATCATTTCCTGCCAGATTTGTGTGGATGCCACAGATTCTCACAGCATCCCAAAAAAACCCCCATACACCTCCATTCAGAGAAGTGAGCAGTGCCCTGTATGTTTTCCAGGAACACACGCATTACTCAAGAATGCACTGCTGGATACATTGCACAAATACGGGGGTGAGTTTTTTGTGGCGTGTGTACACAAATGCTCAGACTCAAAGGCTTTGTTTCTGGCCATAAAATTTCTAAATGATCCTTACCTATCGCCCAGGATGTTTGCTTTGCTCAGTTCATTAGTGTAGGCAAGACGCTTTTCCTGTGCTTTGTCACAGGATCTCAAAGGGTAAACGATTTATAAGAATACCAATGTTTATTCTATCAACGGGAACACTCGGTGAAGTTAAAATACAGTCAAACAAGATGCACTAGGACAGAAAACCACAAGCTGCGTTTCATGCATGGCCATAAACAAGCTCAGCTTATCAGAAAAACAGGTCCAAATGTGTCAGGAGCCAGAGAAAGCTCTTGATTACACAGCGTCAAGCCCGTGGCCAATGTGACTGTTGGCCTCTTTTCAGAGGAGCAAGTTATAATCCATGTTGGCATGTGTGAAATAAGGAATTGGCGGCACTCATTAAGAAAGAAAAGAAACGGAAAACCGTGAAAAGGAAAGTAGCTTTACCAGTATTTCTAGTGGTGAATCATTGGCAGTCAGGGCTGTGGCCTGGTTAGGGCGAGAAGGCTTCTAATTTGGGTGCCCAGCACTGACAAATCCTGCAAGGGAAAAATGCTGCCCCTCTTCCCCCAGAAGCAGAGAGGGAGGAGGGTTAGAGCTCTGCTGCTGCTGCAAGGGATTCCTTTTCTCCACTCTTCCCAGGAAAGCTATGCCCCTTTCAAACTCCCACTCCACCCTGGCCACATCCAGCACTCTGCTCCCAGCCCCACAGGCTGTCTTCAGCCCTGTCCACAAAGGCTGCTCTTAAAATGTTCAACCCCTCTGTTCCCAGCAGAGAGGGAAAATCCTGGTTCCTTGAAAACCAACATCAATATTTTCAGAGAATGCAGGGAAAGATCAAGAGGGCTTTAATGTTTTCGCCATCTTCCTGAGTCTGAGCTCTTACTGGTGCAGACTGGGAGCAAACTCTGGTCCCTCTCACCAACAGTGCTTTCCCTATAAAAATAGGAGTTTCCAACGGAACAAGTTTTCCCTAATTGTTCCTGGCAGGCGTTTCACCGTCAGCCTCTCCGTGGGCAAACCTGCTACTGGTCCCTCCACTAAAACCACAGCAAACGAGGTCTGGAGAACAAAACTTGAGATGACAGGGAGAGCCTCAAACAAAAAGGAAGGAAGAACAAAACCTACAGCAGGCACATAATCAAGTGAACCAAAGGGCTTGTCCAAGCTACCAACAGCTGGGTGACAAATCTGCCTGTCTGGGATGCAAGAGCAGAAAAAGTGGCTCAGCAAACCATGCAGGGGCTGAAAGTCAGCACCCTACGATGAGTCACTGGGGCCAGGACTTGAATTTTGGGTGTCTGGGAGTAAAGAGGACAACCCAGTGCTGCCTGGAGCACTGAGTTCTCCAGGGAGATGCCTGTCTCCCAGCTGGTCCAGCACTAGAGGGTAACAGTGAGTCAGGCTGCTGGGCCAGTTGTTGGGATAGGTCGTGTCGATGGTGATGGAAGGGTTGGAAGTGGTGATTCCAGGGAGGTCAGAGCAGGCAGGAGCAAATGAAGGGACTGGTTGCACTCCCCTCATTGCCCTTCCTATGGGGCACTTGTGGGGCTGGGCTGCCCCAAGGACAGAGCAGTGGGGGTGCTGGGAGGGGGCATCTGTGCACTGGTGGGAGAAGAAATGAGGTGACATCAGAAATGGGTCGCTGAGCATTGAGGGAGCGTAGGGCCATGAGGCAGGAGCCCAGGGAAGGGGATAAGGAGCCTGGTGGAACGTGCTCTCTGCCCTCACAGGATGATTTTGAGCCAAGGGCCAACTCACTGCTCTGCTTCTGCACTCAGAGTGGGAGATGCAGCCACTGAACTCCAGGTTTTACTCTCAAAGCCCTGGTTGCTCATCTTTAGCAACTAAAGTGCTTTTGAACACATAACACAACCAAAGCCCAGTGTAAGGTGTAGACACACAGCTTGCTGATGCTTCAGTTCAGGACCTCATCTTCTGAACATGGGCAAGCAGAGCCCTGGCAGCCACCTGAGCTGCCTGTGATGGCAGGAGCCAGACCTGTGCCTGTGTCTGTTGGCATCGAGCCTGGGACCTCATGTGTATGCAGAGCATCGGGCAGAGCAGCTCTTCTTAAACAGTGCCTGTATTCCCAGAGGGGCTGTGCCCAGTCACACATCACTTGGTAAAGTTGTAGTGAATTATTTTCCCTTTAAAACTTCAATATTTTCTGAATCTTTAATCAAAATTGTAAGACCTAAGAGCAGGTTCTCTAGCAATTGAAGTTAGGTGTCTAGTGGTTAGAAAAGACCAGCAGTCAGGACTCCTGGGTCCCATTTTCAAATCTCCCACTGACTCTTTGAGTGACCTTGAAGAAGTCAATTAATTTCTGTGTCATTTTCCAGACAGGTAAAAACGAGGAAATAATTCTTCCCCAGTCCACTGGGGGATTTTGAGTGTTAATTGTTTGCAGGGCACTTTTCTCTCCCCAGAGGAGAAGTAAAGTAAAGGCTGCAGGAAGGCTGAAGGTTGGCATGGAAAGCCACGAACACTTCAGGACCACGCTGCAGTGCTCAGAGGGCACATCTGCCTTTGCTGCAAGGAGGGGGAATCGCTTGACCCTACATGCCATGCCCTGTACACATGGATAGAAACCTTCCAGCCCTGCACCTGGGGTCCAGCTCTCCCCACCAGCTGCCCCAAGGCTGCCCTGCCCCAGCCTCTCAGCAGCTCTGGAGGCTGATGTCTCCTTGCAGTCGTGTTATGGAGGCAGAGGCAGTGAGAAGGAACCAGCTGTCTCCATCCAGAGCCTCTCACACGTGTCCATCTCTCATCCCCCCAGGCTCCCAGCCTTGGCACGTTCGCTGATCCTCACCAGTAACATGCTGATACCTCACCAACGGGGATGCATCACCAGCTGGCAGGCTCTCAGCAACCAACCACAGCTATGAATTCCCATCTGGGCTATCAGCTGCTTTGTAGAGCCTACCAAAAAATCCTTTGGTGCCTTGGCTTTGTTCTAAAATGGAATATTTTCACATCTAGAATGAGGTGATCCTTTTCCTGGGGTGCTCTGTTCTGTGTCAGGCCACTCCAGGCTGCTCTGGGGTGGGAATGAGTCCTGTAGGGAAGGATCTCTGGGTTTATAAATGTGGAAGTTTATTTTTGCCTTGAAGGGAGGCTTGTCACTGCCCTGTCTGCAGAGCTGATTGCTGCACAGGTTTCCCCGGGCAGAAGAGAGGATGAGGAGCTGCCACCCGGGAACCCCATCCAAATTAACCTACTTACCAGGCTGCTCTGCTGGCTGCTCCAGGAGAGGGCTGTTTGTTTGCTTTAGGCCATTTCTGTGCAAGCAGTAACCAGAGATGAGCAAAATTCGGAAAATTTCCGCTCCCATGGGAAATGTCAGCCTTTCAGAGGTGGTTTGCATCCCAAATCAGGCCAGTTCAGCAAAATGAAATTCTGGTTCAACTCACTTGGAGCAGTCAGATTCTCCCTGGTGAAAAAACGCAGTCTGGAGAGAGAAGGGAGGGGAGAAAGGGGGGAGATTTTCTTTTACTTACAGGAAACTTTTCTTTATGAAAAATTGTATTTTTTCACTTGTTCCAGTCCCAAACTGCTCCAGAACTAATGCCAGGAATTCCCTCATCTATTTATACTGTTTTGCTGTCTGGGTCTTATTGTACCTGGCATTTGCTGTGACATATGACGGCGTTGCAAATAATACCAGGAACATTCACCTTGTGGAAGTATCATGGAGGGAAGGCATCCAAGGGCTCTTTGTCAGCCTGCTGTCAAAAACCTGCAGGGATCATCCCAGGCCCCCCAGCCCTGCCAGCAAGGGTCCAAAGCCCTGTGGCTTTTAGAGCACTGCAGCTGCAATGGTGTGGGCGTGTTTTGGGGGGGATAAATGCTTTTTCTGGTGAAAGAAAGCAGCAACACTGTGAATTTCTGTCAGCTTTGCCAAGTGAATTCATTTAGAGTTAAAAAACATAAGTTGCTTGAGATGGATTTCACTATGAAATGTGTCTTGTTCGGAGATTTCCTTTCGCTCTGTTTTTCTTCTTAACGTGAAAGATCCTTAAAGAGCGAACTGAAATGTTTTCTCTGGGATGGAGTGAAACTTTTTTATTAGATCAGGAACAATATAGACGTGTGTAATTATCTTTCAGCATCGCCAGCGAACCAAAACATCTCTTACTCACCTCATTGTAATTGAAAGCGTCGTGGGACACCCTGTTAAAACTGAAGCCGCTTGCAATTGGCTTGAATCCAAACAAATAACTCTAAACTGAAACTCTTGTTTTTACAAAAGGAGCCACGAAAACATTACCATGATGAAGATCTGTCAGAGCTTACTTTGGGGGACAACTGCCAAGTGGCGGTTCTGTATCTAATCTCATCGACACTGCTGTAATTACAAGGAAAATCAGGTCCGTGGATTGCTGCTTTCTTGGTATTAAGTTAATGTCAGTGAGACAGACCAGATCTGGGATGGAGTTTGGCTGATTGCGTGTAAATGTCTAAATTTGAGTTCCCTTCACAGTCACAGAAATCCAGTTATGACAGCCCGTGCTGTCTAGGGAACAGCTCACTAAAGTAGGTGTCTGAAACAGTTTGGCTAAACCCCACCTTGAACAAACTTAAGTCACTGCTGCAAAAACAGCCCAGCTCTGACGGAGACAGAGGGTGTAGATGTGCAGGAAGGAAGACAGGTGCCTAAATACAGGCATTTCAAGCCCTTTGGGATGTCCTGGTGTATCTCACCTGGCTTCTGGTTGCCTCTAGAAGGACATGGGTCTCAGACACATCCCATCTCCTACCTGCCAGCCTCATGTGCCTGCTAACATAGGGCATCCAAAGCAGCGCTCGGTCACTGAATCATTCCCCTGAAGTTGCATGAGGTGAAAATCCTTCCCAGAGTCCCCAGGTCAGCAGGACCTGGAAATACACCATTTGGAAGGGCTCCTGACGGGCCTCTATTTCCAAAGATGGATCATGTAGCAGCAGCCTGCAGCGTGACAGCCCTGCCCAGAATTTCGGGAGGTTGCCCAGCTGAGCAAGTCAGTCTCTGGTTACCTTACATAAGACATACGGGGAGAGCAGGGATTGCTGTGGAGACTGCACAGGGCTTTCTTGGAAAGCCCCTACATCAACTTCCAACCTTTTGTCACCTTCTGCAGAATCGCTTCCATGATTTTCCTGCTGACAAGTCACACCTCTTGTTTTGTGGGGGGCAGGGCCATGCCAAACTGCCCCCAGTCTTTGCAGAGGCAGAGCATGCTTGCCTCAAGCTAGGAAGCAGGAGATTTACACCAGTGGGATTGCACAATCTCCCCAGATAAGGGGAATGTAACATGTCAGCAGTGTCCATGTCTTTATCTCTGTAGGAAAGACATACAGGAACACTTAGATCTCTGTGGCATTGATAGGAAAAATATCCTCCCCCTGCATTTCATCTGAACATGAGCAGTGAAGAGTGAGCAGCACAGTTTGACCAACAGCCTCAATGCTGCTTATCTGCTGCAAAACCAGAGCTGGCACTGCTTTAAATCACGCATTTCCCTTTCCCTGTCATTTATAATCAATGGAGATAGTTTGTTTATGCAGCTTCTTTCATCCTAAGGATCCCACAGTGTGTTACGAGGCATGATCCAGATGCTGCCCTCCTGTTCTGCAAGTATTCACTCATGGGGACATCACAGAACCATGAAATGGTTTGGGTTGGAAGGGACCTTAAAGATGATCTCATTCCAATCCCCTGCCATGGGCAGGGACACCTTCCACTATCCCAGGCTGCTCCAAGCCCCGTCCAACCTGGCCTTGGACACTTCCAGGGATGGGGCAGCCACAGCTTCTCTGGGCACCCTGTGCCAGGGCCTCCCCACCCTCACAGGGAACAATTTCTTCCTAATACCTCACCTAAACTTGACCCCTGCCAGTTTAAAGCCATTCCCCTTCCTCCTATCACTCCATGTCCCTCTCTGGCTCTCTTATACCTTTAGGCTGTCTGTCCTGGTGGCTTCTTTGTTCATGGATGTACTGGTCAGTGGTGGTGTCCCAAGCAATGACAGAAAGAAGCACAACCACACCATTTATATTCCTCTGTTAAAAATACATCCTAGAGGATGGTTGGAAGATATGCCCCAGGGCAAGAAATCTGTGAAAGCGTGACTTCTGCAGAGGGCCATATGTGCAGACCTTTTAGGGACTAAGTTCACAACATATCTTCAAGAGAGGGAAAATCCATCTCCAAAGGTGACTTACTGAAGGGAAAAGAGACTGAACAGAGGCTTGATCTTAAAATCCTGAGATCCAGTGAAAACTAGACTGTGATTCTGAGGCTCTCTAACCAAATGTGAATACCTCAGCTGTGGATGTCTGTCTCTGAGCTTATTTGCTAGACCCCACTAGAGTCCAGGAAGACAAACAGAGGTTTTTAGGGCATAACCCAATAGAGCATGTGTTGCAAATGTCTACTTTAGGATGGGGTACATTGCTGGGCTGTAAAGGGAGTCCAGGATGCCTATTCAGAAGTAAATGTCCACGTTGCAGATGTCTGAAGTTAGCAGAGATGAATCTTACCTTGCAGCAGCACCTGTGAGCCCAAAACTAAACAAGGGATCTCACCAGACAACAGGAGTCCTTCTTTCATCTTGGCCAACACGTTTGTGTTCTCTGCCCTACACCTTTCAGAGAAATGGAGAAGAGGTGGCAAATAGCGCTGGGCTCTTTGGATCCAGGTGAAAAGGCAGTGAAACAGGCCTTGCCAGAAAATCCTCTAGAAGTAGCCAAAAGGTTGCTTAGTTTAATTACGAAGGCTAGAAGGTGGTATAGAAATCAGCAAGGGCAGAACCAGGGATTCACACCCAGAAATAAAAGCATTGATACTTAGTCCACTGAAATAAACAGAGTGGGCTGGAGATGGGATGAGAAACAATAATCTTTAAAACACAACCCATTTTAATGTTTCTTTGGAGATCATAATGAGAACTGTGGAATTATAGGATGAGATGAAAGTTTCCTATTTAGCAAATTAAAGAGAGGTTTTGAGGCTTTCCAAGAGCTTCATCCAGCTTCAAAACAGAGTGGACCAAAACTAAGCATCACCCAGACTAACTACAGCTCTGGTCAGAAGAACAGATCCAAGAACATTCTCTCTGAGCACCTGAGTCACAGTTGATGGGAGCCTTTCCACTTACTTCCCTGGGTTCTGGACACATTTGGAGCTTTTTCCCCTTAGACAGGCGATCTTAGGCCCCTGCCTAAAGCTGGTAATAGAGGCAGTGTTTGCCTGTCTGCATTCCAGAGCTAATGCACATTCCAGCCCGTGTGGAGGACTTTGCCTCACCTCCGATGCACAAGGTCACCTCACCTTTGATCCTCTGCGTTGGTGTCAGGCTGTCCGAGGAGGGCTGTGGAATGACTCAGCAGCTCACCGCCCGCTCTGCTTCTCCCTTTAACCGGATTTTTTGCTCCAGTGGAGCTGTTCCCAGCCTGGCTGAAGCTCACATGCCCGATCTTGAAGCGAGCGAGAGCGCAATTATCCAGCAGGTGTAAAGCCAGCTAACGCCAGCACGGCACGGCTCGGGCGTGCGTCAGGCACGATGAGGTGGCGAATCATCGCTGGCGCTGCCACGGGGATAACAACACAGGAGAAGAGCATCGGGTGACAGCAAACTGTCACATGTCAGCAGGGCATCCACCTTCACCTGCTCCGCCTCAGCAGGAGGAAGGGACAGTGAGTTGGGAACACTGGGGACGTTTGGGACAAGTTTGATGAGTCCTATTTGTGTTGCTAAACCCCAGCAGTGACTGGTGCTCCTGAGCTCACGAGACACGTAGCAGAAACTTAAGATGGTCAAAAGCCACAAGATAAGCGACCAGTGGAATGGCAAATTGAGGGTAAGGCTCAAGAAGCAGCACAAAGACCAGGTTTGTCAACTGCTTCCTAGCTGCCCAGTGCCCCTCGTGGGAAGGGGTCTGACCATCTGTTTTAGAACCACAGAATGGTTCAGGTTGGAAAGGACCTTAAAGACCAGCTCATTACAACCCCCCTGCCATGGGCAGGAACACCTTCCACTAGACCAGATTGCTCATAGCCCCATCCAACCTGGCCTTGGACGCTTCCCGGGATGGGGAATTCCCTTCTCTGTGCCAGTACCTCACCACCCTCACAGGGAAGAATTTCTTCCTAACTTCTCATTTAAATCTCTCCTGGTTTAGTTTAAAACAGGCATGGGTCAACACACAACTTGACACTTGACTAGGTGGTCCATGATGGAGACTTCAATAGGAATCTTGCCTGGAGTGCTGCCTAGTTTTGCTTCACTCCATTTCACTGGCACTTCCACAATCATGACCACTCCTAAAGTCCCACCGGTCACTGCCCCACATCCCACCACATCACACAGCTCAATTCAAAGCCCTTTAGGACCTGGCTCTGAAGACACCACAAGTACCCCCAACACACCTGCTGCTGAAATTTTCCCTGAATTTCAGCCATCATTTATGTACACTAATTAGTACCGTTTGGAACCCTTGAGAAAAGCATGGATAAATACTAAGAAACTACTTGATGCCCCAAAGCCTAAAACGTCTTGGCTTTAGCTGGTTTATGCTGTATCATAGTATCCAACTTGCAGTGCAGGGCACAAAAATAGCTTCCAATGATATTATCACTTTGCTCTAATGGGCTAAATTCAGCCCTGAGGGGCTGTAGAAATTAATGGGGTTTGGCCCAACATGTAGTTAATGAGGATAGTCTATTTCAAGCCCATAAGGTACCACATTCTGCCACTACAGATTGGCTGGGAATAACTCACCTCTTCAGAGACACTCTATTCACTTGCAGCCCTGGCTATGTTTGCTCTAAATAGAGGCAGCAAAAATAGACATCAAAAACAAAAACATTTCTTTCAGACTCCAAATGCCTCTGGCTCTGATTTTGATCTTGCATGCAGTAGAAGCTCAAGTGAGTGGAGAAGTTTATTTCTCATTTGTATCAGTAAAAATGAAATGGGCCCACTATGTTTAACACTGCTTTAGGATGCAGAACATTTAAGACGGTATCTAACAACTTAGAAATTGTTAATCTTGGTTCAACAAGGCTTGGTTCAACCTGTACTTCTTCCAGTCTCTTCGTACGGATGATCTCTTTGCATCTTTTGATTTCTGTACCCACTTACTTTCTAATTTCCCTGCCCATACAGCCAGATTCACTTTGCCTTCTCAGGAGCTTCAGAATCAAACTCATCCAGAATCCGATTTCCAGTTCTGCAAGACCCTGTCCTCACCTCTACAAATCTTGTTCATCTAGCCAGACCAATTTGTGTCTACCTGTCCGAAGGGGTGCATAAGCATGTTTCCTTGGAGCCTGCACTGCTGCTCCCTCCTCCTGCATCTCAGTTTTAGCCCCCAGCTTGAACTTGACCTTTAAGCCTTTGCTGCTGTTTGTTTTGAAACTGGGCACAACCACAGAAGCTCAAAATATACCCTCACTTCCTGTATCCCGACTCTCCACTGTGCCTTGTGTTTTCCACAAACACTAAAAAAAGCAGAATGCTCCAGAAAGTAGGAAACTTCAACTCAAGTGGTGTCAGATCTTCCAGTCTTGTCATTTTTATTGAGGATGATTTGTGTAAGAAGTCTCCCATCTTCCCTCTCCCTCTTACAACTTACCCTGGCTGTTCCTAGCTGAAGAGGAAACTGAGGAAGGATCTCCCCTGAATGTCTGGTTTAGCTTCCTCTTGGAGTGGACTAAATTTGACCAGGGGACATTTTATGGTTCAGAAGCCAACTGCCACAGTCCAGCTGTGTCCAACTATCAAAGTCCTCCAGCCTCCAGAAAAGGGTGACCCCATCCAAACTACCTATGGGGAAAGATCCCTAATCCATGTGAACGTCCAAACACCAACCAGAGACTGTTTGGGGAAGCTCTAGGTAGCCTGAGCCAAAAATTGTGCCAGGGATAATTCTAAAAATAGAAGGCAAATTCTAGAGGCTCAAAACTGTTTCACTCTTGTACTTTAAAACCTTCCCATCAGTATATAACAGAAAACCACGCTGGGTCTCTTTGTTTTCCTGGATTACTTACTTTTATCTTACGAGTTGTTCTTCTTTCCCCAGAAAGAAGTGTTTCCTGCTGAGGAAGGCTGTGCTGAAGAGGAGCACATCCACCTCTTTTCGTTGGGATAAGCTCCTGATTCCATTCCTGTGGCTCATAAACTTAACTCCCCAAGCTTGTTGGCTTTCAGCAAGATGGACAAGGGTGGGACTCGGGACTGTGAGTATGGGCTCAGGTAGACCACAGCTTTGGAGATGAAGACTTTCCAAGGAGGAGAAAGAACCCAGTGCCCAGCTCCCTTCCAACCCAAAGGCTCTGTCTGGCTCTTCCCTGATACAGACAGCACCTCCCAACACGCCTCCACGTTCCAGCAAAGATGAATGGGGTGATAACCAATTTATTATGTTTGGTCTTTTACCACAACCAAACATAGTCCATTAATTACTTGGATCACAGAAAATAAAGAGCTGATTTGAGATTCTCGTCTACTTAGTCATTTGTTAACTTCTGATAAAACTGAGCTTTGTCTTCTTATCTCTCTTTGCCAAACAGAGAGGCCAAGGCCAGCAAGTGAACCTCATCTTTCACACTACCCTCCTGATTCAATCAGTCACATATTGTAGTTGATCATTACATTTTCTAGATAACTACTTGCGCTCTATTCTAGGATGTAAAAAATGTTGGGTGCACTAACCAGCTAATGGGAAGGAGGAGGAAATACAAAGCTCCACTGATATCACATCTTTGTTATCAATTTATTTGGTGTAAAACTGGCAGTAATTTCACAATTTATTTGGTCCCTAATCAGATGGAATAGCTTGTCTCTCTGGAATGAAAACTGTCTTTATCCTCAATATACATCCATTATACCTCATTCTCCAGGGACTATTCTAATATAAAAGTTTCTCAACGAACAAACTTCACCATCTTAGCTTTTATCGTTATGATTTCTGAATCCTCAAAATATGAAGCTAATCTTTCTTGAGGGAGTTCTGACCCCACTTGCTCCATTTCACAATTCAGGTTTAAGGCCTAGCCCTTCCTTCTGGATTCTCTGTGTTTCTTGGGAACTCTCTCTCTCAAATACAAACATCAGGTCCATTTTTCTGGCTAATGCATCTGTTCACATCTGTCAGGCCTCTCATTTGGAGGATACTGGGACTTTCTTGGGAACCAGATGACATCTTTAGCCTACACTCTTTAAAGTCACAATTTCTAATTTGTCACCACATCTAAGGGAAAATGGAAGTTTTGAAAATTTCGAAAACTGACTTTAGGAACTTCACCGTCAGTTCTGAAAATCTCAGCTTTGGGCTGACGTCCCCGTGGTGGAAAGACCTGAGTTCATTTGGTAGCAGTGATAAAATTTTGCTCTCATTTTGAACAGCATAATTTTGCAGCAGATTTAATTATTCCCTGCAAACATTTCCTTTGGCTAAGGGTAGATTTACGTGTGTGTAACAGATCATGACCTTTCTTCCCCCTGCCCCAAAGCCTTGGCACCACGTGTGTTTACGGCATCGTGCGCACAGCAAGCAGTCACCCTGCAAGACAGGAAGGCAACTCCGGAGAGCGAGTCGTTGCCAACAGCAAAGAACTGGTTGGTTAAAAGGGTGGTTAATGTTCAGAAATACTGAGTGGTTAACAACACGTCAAGTGGCTGTTGAGAGAATGCTCATATTTACTCAGAGGTCAATTATTCACTCATAAATTTATTGGTTTAATTTCCTTGTAGTCTATTTCCTCTATTACATATTCATAATCATCTTCTCATAAGTTCTCCTCCTACAGCTACTAATTATTCTCTATGTTTGCCACACACCCTTTTGTGCCATATAGATGGGGAATATTAATTTCCGTAGAGCAGAGATATTTTTTTAATTAAAGCAATGTTCTTTAAAAATAAATGCAACAAACCATCAATTAAATTCAAGGAAAAAGGAAAAGTCATTACACAAAAATGCCAATCAAGGTGCTGAGCTGAAATTCAAACGACATCAATCACACTTCTGTTGTTCCAAAACGCTGATTTAATCAATGCAAAGTCCACGGGGCTTCAGTAAGGGAACCATTCTCACACATTACTTTTTATTTCTCTGGAAGACGCAGTTACCAGCTCTGTACCTGGGGCAGTCAAGTATCATGTCATCTACTCTGGGAAAAGGTGTGCAAAAGGTCTGCTCCATGCTCTGGGCGTCTGAGAAATCAACACAGGACACATCTCAGACTCTGAATGGAATCTTCACTCCTTCATGTAAACAAAAGCAGGTACAAATAACTGAAGTATTTGAAATATTCCACTGAAAATAAGGGCTCACATTCTCTGGAGACTTAAGACTATTTACTTCTATGGGAGACAATCAAGTGTCACTCCTTTTTCAATGAGGATCTTCCAAGATGCACAAGCCTTTTAAGGTCTGCAAAGGAGCGTTTCTGCATAAATACTTCTCTCTTATGTTTAACCAAATTAGTCAAGAGGGAAGAACATGGTCACTAAGAAACTAGAAATAGATTAAGAAAAGTAGTTTGGTGTGTCTTAAAAAATTTAAGGGAACAGGGTAAGAAACTTGCAACTCAGTAACTCGTTATCATCAAGTATTTATTTAATACAGCTACACGTTACACAGACTGAGCAGTTACACACGGTCACTCATACTGTAGTTACACAGAACAACAGAAAAACCATAATGTGCTTCTTGACAATTGTGTTTGGCCCCAAGCTAGTAAAACTTCTGCAGTAGAGCAGCCTCTTGGTCCAGAGGCTGGATTGTGTCCTGGAGCTATCTCATAGATCTGTTTTCCAGAACCACGGCCAGGCGCACACAACTCCCATTAAAGTAATTGATTGCTCCGTGAGCTTAATACTCCGGTATCCCGGGATCTATAGATTACAGCACAACGCGCTGCATCGTAATATATGGCAAATTGCACTGAAGTCAGCTGGCACTGGCTAAGTAAAGACCAAAGAGAAGATGGATATCAGAGTCCAGGAAGAGGCACGAGGGATATGTCAGAAGCCAGTAGCCAGCTGTGCAGAGTTTAACCTGTCTACGATGTTTCTGTGAGAGCTGCAAGCAGAAAATCCCATCCCATTATCCCCAGAGAGGGAAGAGGGATCGTGAAGAGAGGAGGGTGAATTATTAAAGGATAGGCCAAGTATGACTGAGAGCTTATTAAAACGGGAGGAGGATGGGTAAGCGGAGAAACAGCTTGCTAGGCTGGTTCTATTAAAATCTAAGGCCAGATCCTCTGCGTAAATTAGCATAGCTCCATTGACTCAGGTCGACTGGTTGACTCCTCTGGCTTTATGGCAGTTTACCAGCTGACATTTTAGCCCATTAACTTGAAGCATTGCATGTTTTCCTGGGAGCTTGGTCTTTGTTCTGTCCCCCACTCTTTTTTTTTCTGCCAGAACTGACAAAATCCTTCAGCTGAAACATCTGAGGAACGACATCTCATCAAAGATGGACGTTTCCATGGAAATATCTGTTTTGGATGAAATTTTTTGAGTCTTTCACAGATAAAATATAAATAACTGGTTGGACAAGTTTTCAATAAATCAAAATAGAAACTTTGCTGGAGAAGCTGAAATGTTGTTTGGGTTGCATTTTTCCTCTGTTTTCTCAAATAAAGAACATACAATGCCTGAAGAAGAGAAATGGCCAAAATGAAAATTTACTGAAAACTTCCAAGAGGAGATGAAATCCTGGTTTGGGTTATTCCCCCACAGATGCCTGCATTTATACCTCTGAGGGCAAAAAGAGATGATGAAGAGCTCACGGCAATGAATACAAGGCAGAGGAGGGAGAGGGAGAGATAAGCACTCCTGGTTTTTCTCTGGATGAGAGCCTTTTCTTTTTTCTCCCTCTTTTCCCTGTTCCTTCCCTTCCCACTCCTTGCAGCTAGTGCATCAAAATGTAATCTGGTGGAAAAAAAACCCAGAGCAAGCTCTGCCTCCCCTGCACCAGACGTTGCTGATAGAGAGATCCTCTGACATGGATCCAGAGGGGTTTTTTTTCCTCATTTTCAGCCCTGATTCACCCACACAAAAGGATCGACATTTAATCATATGGGGAAATACATTCCAGGGGTGAAACTGCTGTGGCTGTTTCCCAAAATATGATCCCAAGGAAGAAGAACTGGTTATGGAAGATTATGCCCTGAAAACCATTTCAAAAATGAATATGTAAAATAAAATAAAGAGCTCTGTTCAAACACATAGAGGAGCCTGACCACAATGAAAGTTGGTAACTACATCCCTCAGAGTCTCATGGGGAGTTTCATCCCAAGAATATTAGAGGAGTAGGAATGCATCGAGGATCCTGGACATATGCTAACACCTCCACATCTGCTGGTAGTCCCATACCCCAAAACAGCACTGGGGAACCACTCCTGGGGGTCTTACCTGATATGTGCAGTGACAGCCAAGGCTCTGATTTGCAATGCCAAGAAATTATCAGAGATACAAGACTCAGCTGAGTATTTCCATGGCTTTACCTTACATCAACTGCCCACAAAGCTCTCCATTAATGAAATCATGGAGTCATAGAATCATAGAATGGATTGAGTGGGAAGGGATCTTAAAGATCATCTCATTCCAGCCCCCTGCCGTGGGCAGGGATACCTTCCATTATCCCAGGTTTCTCTAAGTCCAGTCCAACCTGGTCTCAAATACCTCCTGGGATGGGGAGTCCACAACTTCTCTGGGCAACCTGTGCCAGGGCCTCGCCGCCCTCACAGGGAAGAATTTCTTCCTAATAGTTAATCTAAACCTGTTCTCTTTTAGTTTAAAACCACTTCCCCTTGCCCCATCACTATCTGCCCATGTAGAAAAGGTTCCAACTTATCCAAGCCCTGGGTCTGGAAATGAAATACCAGCTTCCTTGGCACAATTCAGAATACCAAAAAATTAAGAAGCCTCCTACGACCAGGGAAGAGAGTTTGAGCTACCAGCTGCTTTGAGCATTTGTAGAGGAATACTTGGGGACTGGGTTGCAAATACTCTGCTATATTCCACTTCCCAGCAGCCTGAGGTATGTTTGGCAATATCCAGGAGAGAACTGCTGTTGGTGTGAAACATCAGCCAGAACAGGGCCTAATCCCACGCACGGATGAATATGGTCATGCCATTTTACTGCTGTGCATGAGGTCCCATAAAGAATATGTCACTCGACTTACTTTTCCCACATAAAGAGTAAAAGATATGTTTAAGTCAGTGCTTAGCTTTAGGCAGCGCTTAGCTGCTGACCAGCGTGGAAATCCCATCTGGAAAAGACATGCAGATTCGTCATCACTGCCAAAGTGGTTTTCTACAGCAAGTGCTAATGCAAAATGAGACGAGAACTACTTACTTTGGTGCAGGCAAACTTCAGCTTTTTCCGTGAGCCTGTTGGGTGAGGTCAGCCAGATTAAAAGAAAAAAAAAGTTTGCTAAACTATAAATGCAATTAAAACCAAAGAGGGCGCACTGGGGGTAGGTGTTATTCAGAGTGTTTGAGGGGGTGCCAGAACCTGGATCTGAATAGTTTTGATTAACAAACCTGGGCCTGAATTGCTAGAGAACTGTTCATTTCGTTAAGCCATTATTCATGGCCTGTGACTGGTCATAAGTAATGTTCTGCATCCTGATGAGAGGATTGAAGCTTACGCTGGCATGATGAATGCCTGACAGCAGATAATGAATAGTGTACTTCCCTCACAATTCACAAATGCTCCAGGGTTTCTGAATTGTAAACTACCAGGCCAACTCACTGAACAAGTACATTGAAATAACATTCCCAAAAGCAGCAGGATTTCAGCTCTTTCTCTATGGGGTAGACTTTAATTTCCTTAAATCAAAGCAGTGCAGGTCAAGCAGGTGTCCTAGAGCTGCTTGTTGGTTTTGTCTCAGGCTCGGGCACTCTGCAAATACAACCCAACCCCTGAGCCACAAATCCCTCCTCAGGGAGAGAGCTGGGGGTTCCCTGCCAGGCCAAAACCCAACTCTCCCAAAAAGTACCATCCCTCCATGACTCCACCAGTTCCACTTGTAGCTGGAGCTGCTTAAATACTTGCAAACAACAACCCACATGGTCACATAAATAGCAGCCAGTAGAAGCCCAAGTAATTCATTTATCAGTATATTGGCCAGCGGACTGTCTTAATTATTCAACTATTCTGGTAAAAGCTAATGCATAAAGAACTTAAACAGTGCGTGGATCTTGCACACGGCCTTCAGCCAAGGGGAAAATTCGGGCTGTTCAAAGTCTCCCCTGAATGCAGATGGGATGGAGAATGTTCCTGCTGCATGGAGCTGTGGGATGACTGGCCAGGGGCAAAGCATTACAAGGGATGCTTGGACCAACACACTGCCATACCGTTTTCCAGCTTTATCAAGAGTCTCTAAAAACCAGTTTGACTTGTACCTAGCCATAAATATATCCCCAAATGAACATAACACAAGTATGCAAGGAAAATATTTCATTTACTGACCCAAGGGAAAGTGAAGTGTAGGATAGCAGTCCAGTGAAGCCTGGAGAAAATCACCTGGGAACATCAAAATGCAGGTGCTGTATCTGAACACTTGACAGACAACCACGTGTAGAACACTTTACCCACAGAGGACAAGGAAAAAACTGTTTGGCTTGAGATATTTGCACTTCACAGGCTGATCTCTCAACCAAGCTGAAGAAGCAATTAATTGAATTAACAGGGCATATCAGCCTCTGGAGCACTCAACACTCTCTAGCTGTGGCAGGCCTGCTGCCCACACGTCTCCATCTGAGAGCGCTGCCCCTGTTCGCTTCCACTCCAGCCACGTCTTCGCTGTGCACAACAGCCACGGCACTCGTTAAGCTGGGGGCTTGGGACAGGCTTTAGGTTGGGAATGGCTTCTGTGAGAATCTCAGTTCAGTGGGATCCTGCTGGGATGGCGAATCCAAAAATAAATGAGCGGAGGCTTCCCACTGACCCACTGACCCAGCATCGGTTACGTTTTCACACTTGGCACCTTTTTAACAAACGACTGCTCTGCGGTTGCATGAGGCGATCGTGCACGCTCCGTGAGCCCTTTGTGTCTGCTCACAGCGCCGAGCTCCCGCATCCCACTGCTCCACGCGGGGCTTCTCTTCCTGATGGGTGGGGGATAGGACCAGGAGTTACGGACATTGCCTATCTTCCAGGAGGAGTACACAACTTATCCCACCACAGCCCTTCCTGAGCCTTTACCAGGTTGATTTTCAAGCTCTTAAAGGGCAGCTTCAACCTCAGACAGGAGAGGGAGCAGCCTGGGTAGTCCCAACCCTGCCAGAAATTGCCTGTGTAATTCCAGGTGAATTACTCTTTCTATGCTTCAGTTTTCCACAGGAAATTATATTTCCTTTGACACTTAAAACTCTAGATCTTTATGCTGTGGGTCACTTCCTACTACTTTTTGTACAGAACCCAGCACAATGAGATTAGTTTTGACAAGATTACTGAATTATCTTGATCTCACAATCAAATATTTTTATTAAGCTCAATTTCATCCTGGTTGTCCTACATAAGTTCTTCCTGATGCTTAGACACTTCTGTTATTTGTAGATATTTATCAGGGAACATTTTTTATGGCCTTTTTACTGGAATACAAATTCTACAGTAAAAAGTAAAGGATATTACTCCAAACTATTGGTGGGTGGCCAGTGCCTCTGGCTTTGGGAATCACCAGAAACCAGGCAAGCAGCAGCACCTGTGTTGCTTCACATATTCAGGAAAGCAAAGTCATATGGAGCTCCTGGTGTATTCAGAACTGGACTCCTTTTTATTGCACAGGCAGCAAAAGAGACAACTGGAGAAGACAAAAATACTGTTCCCAAGCACAGACACAGAACTCCTTTAAATCATCTCTGCTTTTCCAGTATCTAAAGCTCCTTTTCCCAACAAAGGTCACCAGGTTTCTTTGCAGCTCTCCGGCAACCAGGTGCTGAAGGCCACCCCACACTGGAAATTCTGAGGGGAAAGGCACTAGGATTGAAATGTAGAGAGTTGTTTGGAGCTTTTCTTCAAGGATTTCCTATTTCCTACTCTTTCTGTGGTCCATTTTCCTTTCCTCTGCCTTACCATTTCCTCCATCTACACTTTCCCATCTTGTGTAGCTTGTGTACAGGATTCACAGATGCCTTTCATAAATCTGTCCTCTTTCCTTCACTCAAACCTCCCCACTTTGATTCTGGTTTCTCTACTTCCAGCCACACAGACCACATCACATCACGAAAAATGCTCTTTCACATTCCGGACACTCTCAGGTTCCACTAGCAGCCACGTGATTGAAATTTCAATCAGACAAATGGTCCGAGTGGAAGCATCATAGCTCCAAAGGCATCAAAGAGTGCTTGTGGTTTACCATGCCAGCATTTCTTGTGGTAGTCACTCACTGCTAGTAGGGTCTAGTATCAGCCTTAACCAACCAAGCCACTTCACTTTCCACAGCCAGCCCATAATTAAAAAAGGCCAATAGACTCTCGATGATGATGCAATGATGTGTTCTCAGGTGCTTCTCTAGGCACGAGGCCAAAAGCTAAGTTACCATGTATGCAATTTGAAATGAAAGGCACAGAATTAGGCAGTGACTAGAATTTCTCATTGCAATTCTTAATCGTTTTGACTTTATTTTTCCAACAGTCAGCAGGTTTTTCCCATGAAGAGTCCTTTAAGAAATAAATTAGATGGCTACTTACCATGACTATCAGTTGACTCAGATGACAGGACATTGCCCTTACAAGACCTTTCGTGTTCCTCACTTCTCCTTTTCTGTTTCTCAATTAGGCCAGATTCTCCTGCCTTCGTTCAACTATTGCTTTATTCCATAGCTCACACTAGTGATTTCAGCAGTGACTCCTGGAATAAATTACCGTTCCCGTGTGCCAAGATGACCTGAAGTCCTTGCCGAGGGCTGTTTCAGGCCTTTGTCATGACTTTCTTATCCCGTTTCATCCTCCACAAAGCCAGGACTTTCTCACAGCTCATCAGCTGGTTCCCCCAGAACTGGTAGACAAATACCTTCCCATGTTTACTGCGCCTCATGGGAAACCACAACTGTGTCACGAATGTGGCATGTATGGACCATTGCTCTTATTAACTCAGC
This sequence comes from Gymnorhina tibicen, assembly GCA_013399875.1. Taxonomy (NCBI): domain Eukaryota; kingdom Metazoa; phylum Chordata; class Aves; order Passeriformes; family Artamidae; genus Gymnorhina; species Gymnorhina tibicen. The sequence continues at coordinate 1,010,837 of VXAZ01005693.1, read as the reverse complement.
AACCCCATCATGTGCCTATCAGTAAGAAGGTGTTTGTTGTCCTGTTTTATATGTGACAATGGTCAATGCCTCACTGAATCAGGTATTACACCAACATTTCCCACATTTGGGGGATAAAACACACACTTCTAAGAATGGGTATCAACATATGAAATAAGAAATCTGAACATTTAGAAGTATTTTAAAAATATGAACCTCTAAGAGTTACGAAAACATCACGGACCTATCCTGTTTCCCTCCAGTGAAAGTCCAGCTAATCCCTTTTAAGTGCTGTGAAATCCTCACTGGAGCTGGTGCACAAGGTAGAGCTTAGTTATGAAGCCTCTTGCAGAGCAGTTGGAATCTTTGTAAGTATAAATCATAGAGCAAAATCTATTGCTTCCGAATCATGTCTCAGAAAGAATTACTGAGAGCATGCACGAAGTCAAATCCCCAAAAGATAGGGAATGCCAGAGTTAAGATGATCATGACCTAGTCTGCAAAGGACAAGCTGCTACGCTTGATGCTACGTAGCCTCAGGGGAATGTGCAGTAACTGGTTACCCCAGTGCCCTATAAAATCTACTCTCAGGCTTTCCACAGTTGCTATTAATAGGAGTTATAAACAGCCACGGAACCATAACACGAGATTAGCTGTTGTTATATCTGTTTCACAGATAAACTCTTTGACAACCAGTCAAACTGAAATGGAAACCAAGCCTCTACAGCCAAACTGGCAGGAATGCTGCAGCAGGATACTGGAGAACAGTGAGGCACAATGGGTAACCAGATAAGGGCAAAGCCAGCTTTTATCCTGTTCCACTCTTGTGCTCAAGTGAAACAGCAGAACAATCAAAAGTGAAGCCTTGCTACTGTTGACATGTCCCACCTCTCATCTCTCACCAACATCAAAAGGTCGTAGAATCATGGAATGGTTCGGGCTGTAAGAGACCTTTAATAGTCACCTAAGAGGTTGAGGAGCATCTTAGGGCAGCAACGGACTCTTTAAACTTGACCAGATAAAGAAGAAGATGCAACAAACACACGAATGGAAGACTTCACCAGCCTTTGACAAGGCTGGAACACGATTTGGTTGCTTGCTAAAAAAAAAAAAAAAGAGCAGGCTGCCTTGCAAAGGTGCAGCATTTGCATTTAGGTAGAACTGGATATGTCACTTGTAGGTCACCTGGTGATGAGCCTTCAGAGCCTTCCAGCTGTGGGTCACCAGCTGCATTCAACCCAGAACCAAAATTATGGCCAGGCATTTTAATTATATGTTTGCTTTCCTCTGGGTCGAATGCTTTTCAGGCATCGTTTCTTCTGTGGGTGTCTGACATCTGGCACAATCAGGCTTCATCTTAGCTGGGTTCCTTAATCAAAGTTTCTAGATTAGGAGCGTACAGAACTTTGGCATTAAACATAAATCGTTAAGGTTAGTAAAAAACCCATTCACCTTGTCTTCAGCACTAATTTAGCCCAAGGTAAGGACCTACATTTTCTATCCTGTGCACAGTAAAAATCCTAGGAGAATAAAAAACCCACAAGAACTCGTAATTTGCAACATTACTTTTTTCCCAAAAACCTTTATTGCGGAGCAAGAAGAAAGACAATTTCTGTTACAGTACTTGAAAGCCGGTTTCAGGACTCTTTCTCAGATTGACAATAATACTGATTCCACCCAAACAACTCAGCCTGAAACAGACAACTCATAATGTTAAAGTTCAGGACAGTTACAGCTGACTGAAAAAGGGACTCAGAATGGAAATTGCTGCACAACTGCTACGTTATGACTTGCTGCCAGATCTGGAGATAAAACTAAAAGCAGCCATCTTCTTCTGATTGATTTGGTTCTCTCTTATGTGGAATGACAACAGTAACATCTAAATGATAGAACTTATCTTAGAACTGCTTGGAGTTTTCTCTTTTTTTTTTTTTTTTCCAGAGGAATAAATACATTGTATTCAAAGCCACAAAATCCTTGGAATTCACAGCACTCAGTGAAACCAAAAGTGATCAAACAAGCACTAGTTTAATAAATTCTGATATGCACATATGTTCCAACAGGGAGTACGCTGTGTTTTACTTGGGTAAAAGCAGAGTCCCAGCACACTTAAATGCTCAACTGTTTTCTCATCAGAATCTCTTCTGTTATAGCAAATAGGTCACTGTGTGGAAATCACAGCCACATTTTGAGTAGATTGAGTTAACTTTATGAATGCATCATAAAATGGGAACTTCATAACTTCCTATTGACACTGTTTTACTGTTGCAATTTACCATTCTAATGGCACTATTTAGGAAACAATGACTGAACTGCAACGAGATAATTAAGGAATAATGTCCATTACTTTAAAGTATACAAAGCAGTAAACAGCTGCCAAAAGTGATTAATAGCCGAGATGAAGTTAAGACATTTAATCAATCTAATAAACCATTTATTGCAAGAATATAGCCGCTTACACTAACTATGAGACATTTATCTTATTGATACAAAACGGCAGTATTTTCCTTTCTTTGGGATGTAATATCATGAGACCTTGATTGTTCTCCCATTAAAGTCAAGGATAAAACTCCCATTGTGGGCCCAGGGTCAAGACTTCACAGAGCTGATACCAATGAAAATAAATGCTTCCTTTTAATGTAGAACAGTTCTGCTAAAAACATTTCCCCCCCCACACACACTATTATAAAACATCCTGTGGCATTGAGAGAGGGACACATTTTAGTAGCAAGGACAAACGTCAGAAGTCATGATGAAAACCTGGATCTCCTATTAGCTGGTGCTGCAATTCCCTGCTAAGTATTGTTTTGTCTGTACCTCCACCTCTGATCTGTGACAGGGAGATGAAACCATTCCCTTGTTCTAAGGGATTATTTAGGATTTAGCTCATGTAGCATACAAAGAAACATAGATAGAAGATACTGTACACACTTCAGAGTGTTCCTAAAGTAAAAACAGCAAGGATACAACACGGATTGCTCTTGATTCTGTAACATCTATCTCATAACTGGCACAGGAATGGGAGTGGTGGGGGGTGGGAGAGGCTGATCCCATGCCCAGGGGAAGGGACCTGTCTCCGAGGGTACAGCAGTGCTGCCAGGACAAGAACAGCTGCGCGTCCTCAGCTTCCACTCTGCTTCCCGCTGCCCTGCAAGAGCGTGGGCTTTCTACAGCTCCTCAGGATCCTGCTCTTTTGCTCTCCACCTTAGGCGGGAGGGGTGAGGGAGCTGCATGGCAGCAGCAAAGGGACAAGCACAGGGAGAGACACTCCCTCCTGGCACGCCCTCTCACCCTACTTCCCCCTTATATACCACCACAAACAGCAGTTCCCCCTCTAAACTGAAGCAAATAGCAGATTCCTGAGCAAGATGAACACACAGCGAGCTGCTTGGCTGGAGTTTTACGACATGAGTTGCAGAAACAATCTTACCAGCATTAAAATCATACGTACCACATTGGCTCGAGGTGAACATTGTATTCGTCAAGCCTTGCGAAACGTGCTTTTCATCAGACAAGACGTTTCTGTCTCCTCATCCCTGCATAGAAAAGAGGCATTGGAACATATGTTCTCCCACCACACATTACAATTTCCCTTTCCCTGCAAAGAAGGGGAAGGTGTTCTTAGTGCTGGATGACTCCTGAACTTGCTCTGAAGCAATTCTTTTGTCTTAATGGTAGCAGGAAGCTTCTTTGGTTTTACCCAAATATAAATATTGATACAGAAACTCATACCAGATAATAACAGAGGTATGAATTTATTGTTTCAGCAAAAGCTCCTATGCAAATTAACCCTCAGATAATTAAAAATGCCTCCAGTGCCTGGGCGGGTAAAAGATCAAGCGCTTGCTGGGTTACAACATAACCAGTGCTGCGATAAAGCTGCATAATAGCTCAGGAGCAGCAGCTCCCAGCCTTCACAGGCAGCAGGGCTAATTCCACCAGCCAACATGTACCAACTCCTGTTCATCTGCGCCCGATCCAGCCTGTGAGGGACTGTTTGCAACTGCAAGACTCTTGTCTGGAGAAGCCAAAGCCAAGGAGCAGGTTGGAACTTGCACAGTTGGATGCAATGCAAGCAGTGGCATCGCGCTCGCTCCCCGTGCAAGTGTTTGTCATAAGAGTAGGACGGGAAAACCTAAAATACGAGTCCCAGAAACCTGCAATACAGGTATCTCTGCCTGTGCTGCTCTTTAGGGAGTGTTAGTTTTGGAGACAGAAGGCACAGGTAGATTTGGAATGACTTTTTCTACACTGAAAAAAATGCAGTGATTTGAAGACTCAGAGCAAAGTGTTTTAATCTGTTGACTGCAGGAATGAAACAAGGCCCCCGAGCTGTTAAGTCATTTTCTCCAGAAGCTGGATGTGGCACTGCTGCAGAGCAGAGATTCCTCGAGGCTGGGCCCATAGCATTCTTTCACGGCGAGGAAGAGCTGCAACAAAAAACAGCTGCTTAAATTGCTGGAATTAAACACAATGGTCATTTCTGCAACCCAGCTTGGCAGCTGAAATGAATCACAGAATCCCAGAACGGCTGGGGTTGGAAGGGACCTTAAAGACCATCCAGTTCCAACCCCCTGCCATGGGCAGGGACACCTTCCACTGTCCCAGGTTACTCCAAGCCCCATCCAACCTTGCCTTGGATGCTTCCAGGGATGGGGAGTCAATGCCATGGTTTTGTTACTGTTAGGTAAAACTGTTCATAGATATATTTATAAATATTTTTGTAATGCAAATGGTGAGTGGTTTCCTCTTTTAGTGCAAAAAGAAGATAGCTGTAACCAATACTATTAAAATTCATGTTGCCTGGGTCTGTGCCGGCTACAGAAGGATTTTCCCCATTTATTTAATTAAATTTAAAATTATATCTGTCCTTAATATAGCAAGATTGCAATAGAGGCTTGAATATACATTAGAGTCTTTTTTCTAGGAGACAAAGGAGGTTACAATTCCTTATTTATGTTAAATACACCACCATGCTTTTTTAAAGGTTTTCTCTTGGTTTTACACTCTGATAAGAGCCACATAAGAGCCATTATTTGGGGTGGGTTTCCCCACGTAATTTCCCCACCATCAGGTCTAAGGCCCTGGCTAATGGCAGGTACCGAGGAGGGTGGGAGCAGGACAGGTACACCACAGTTTATGTCCTCATGCAGCAGCGAACAGCAGCGCTGGGAATTCCTGGAGAGCCAGACATGCCTTTTAGGAAAAACACAGAGGGTATTTGCTCAGAGAGAAGCAGCCAAGCCTGCCATCGGTACCTTCCCAGTACAGGGGGGACATGGAGCTCCTGGACTGGGTCCAGCAGAGGCTACAAAGTTGATCAAAGGACTGGGGCATCTCTCTTACGAGGAAAAGCTGAGGGAGCTGGGGCTGTTCAGCCTTGAGAGGAGACACTGAGAGGGGACCTCACCAATGTCTGCAAGTGTCTGCAGGGAGGGCTCAGAGCAGGGACCAGGAGGGACAGGAGGAAACTGATCCCAGGAAGTACCCCCTAGACACGAGGAAAACCTTCTTCCCTGTGCAGTGACCGAGCCCTGAACAGACTGCACAGAGAGGGTGTGGAGTCGCCTCCCTGGGAACAGTCCAGAACCATCCGGACACAATCCCGTGCCGTGTTCTCTGGGACGGCCCTGCTGGGGTCCTCCCCTGCTGGAGCAGGGACATGGGACCAGATGACCCACTGTGGTCCCTTCCAACCTGAGTGATTCTGTGATTTGAGCTACCCATTCGCTTCTGAAAAAAGACACAGTCACCTGTAAAAATACTTCACCAGTATATATACTGGTATATACATGGTATAAACCAGTATTCTACATGGTTTATACTGTTCATGAACTCATTAACATTCAGGTCCAGAGAAGGCCAGCAGAGCTGGGAATGGGTCTGGAGCACCAGGGGCGGCTGAGGGAGCTGGGAAAGGGGCTGAGCCTGGAGAAAAGGAGGCTCAGGGGGGCCCTTGTGGCTCTGCACAACTCCCTGACAGGAGGGGGCAGCCGGGGGGGTCGGGCTCTGCTCCCAGGGAACAGGGACAGGATGAGAGGGAACAGCCTCACATTGTGCCAGGGGAGGTTTAGGCTGGACATTAGGAAGAATTCCTTCACAGAAAAGTTGATTAAACATTAGATATTAGAAATAGGATGCCCCCAGTGAGGTGGTGGAATCACCGTCCCTGGAGGTGTTTAAGGAAAGCCCGCACGTGACACTCAATGGCTGACACGGTGGCGCTGGCCCACAGGTTGAACTCGCCGATCGCAGAGCTCTTTCCCCACCGAAACAATTCCGACTCCGTGATTTATCTTTTCCCGCGCAGCCCAAGGCGGGAAATGGCGGCCGGGCCCGCCCCGCGCGCTCACGGCTCCGCCGACCCCGCCCTCCGCCCTAAGCCCCGCCCCCGGGCCGCCCC
>VXAZ01005693.1:979795-1001675 GCA_013399875.1 Gymnorhina tibicen | reverse complement strand
TCTCTTTCGGGTTTTTGCGTGGGTTTTTTTTTTTTTTAAATGTGGTTACAGTGCATGCGTTGGATTGACAGCGAGCTCTGTGGTGAGACTTTCAGATCACTCCAGAGCAACTTTTGCAGCAGGAGAACTGCGTGTCTGTCCGTCCTGGGCTCTGGAAGGAGAGCGCTGCTTGCTCCAGCCTCTTCCACTACAGGTTTTCCCGGTGCTCGAGGTACGGAGCTTGTGGAGGGAAACCCGTTGCTCTCTACCTGCCTCCCTGGCGTGGCTGCACATCGCGTCGCCCAATTTTCTGTCAGATTTCGGAGCGGTTTTAGCTGAGCCTTGAGGTCCGGTGAGCTGCGAGAGAGAGCCCGGAGCGGAGATGGGGAATCCAGATAAGGCTCCTAGCAGGAGGCTGGTGCCTAGTGAGTCCCTGCTGCTAATTCAGGTGGAGCTGAGTGTGTTGGTACAAAATGGCTCACAAATATGTTAAGGCATAATGAATTAACTCTTTGTTCCGTGAAATCCAGAATCAGCTGAGCCTGAATTCTGGAATTCTGTGCCACGGTGAAATACAGCAGCGCTGTGCCGTGTGAGCCAAGGCTGTCCAGTTTAATGAAAAGCTGGTTTTTTTAAAAACATTTTTTCCTCCGAGTTTAATGTTTGGCTGCAGAAATAAATTCCAGGGTGCTAAGTGGCATGTGGTGGCTTTGGGAATCAGGGTTTTCTTAGGGTTTTTGAGACCTTGTGTTGGTGTTTCTTGTGGAAAAAAATGGTTTTATTTTCCTGTTGTTAAGCTGGAGAGAGGCAGTTCCACAGTAACTGAGCAGCTTCTAAATAATGCATGTGTATACCTTCAAGGTTTTGATTTTTTTCCCAAGATTTTTTTTTAAGCTTTTAATCAGATGTGAGACCAGCATTTAGCTTGATTTATTTTTTTTTAAATGTATTTATGTTTTAAAAGGAATTCGATGTGCAGCACGGGCTTATGCCAAATTTCTCCTGTGCGAGGGAGCGGGGTTGGCAAGAAACAGAGCTGGTTCTGTGGTCCTGGGGCAGTTTTGTTTTTAGGTAAATACTGTGCTTTACAAGTAAAAATGTTCAAGCGTTTTCTTGCTAGTCCAGGTGTATTAAAACTACCTTTTGAGATAAGTGAAGCTGTGGCAACTTGTTAAGGGGGAGCTTGTAAACACTAAGAGGGATTTGTTAATGTTTATTTTTTAACAAATAGCAAAAAATTTCGAAGGTGGAAAAAAACCAGGTCTTGGTATGTGAACCATTCCCTAATATGTTGCCACATGGTGGTGCACTGGATTTAGTTGTCTGTCAAAATGAAAGCTGAGCATGGAAGGTTTGCTACAATAATATTTTATTATTATTATTATTATTATTATTGCAATGTTCTCAAATGCCTGTGGTGTTCATGCTGCTGGAGGATTTTGGTCCCTATCTATGTTGTTCAATTAGTTCTGGGAAATAGGAACGTAGGTTCTCCCAACTGGAAGTGATACGTAGGTGCCTGGAAATACTCGGAATGCTAAATTCACAGAGAATTCAATGCCCTGTTAGTTTTTTAAGTAACAAAAATAGTAGTTCTTCGCAGAAATATTTTATGTTGTAGTTGTAGTCACCTGGCACTTCTGGAGATTGGAAACATTAACAAACTTGAAACTAAAATGGAGACCTAAGTATGTGAAAAGAGGTTTGTTGTAGCAGGGGTAAATGCGAGCAACAGAAAAAAAATACAAATAAAAAGTACGAAGAAGAACTGGGAGTCTGGATCTCTGTAAATCAGTACAGATAAAATCACACGGTTGTTTTACTTCTTACTGTTTTTAATTCTTATTACTCAGAGACCCCTAATGTAGAATCTGTGTGGTTAAATGTACAGAAAACTGAGCAGTGCTGACAGAGCTGCTCTGAGTGTCACGTTGAGAGTGTGGTCATGAATGGGCAGCAGGCATTCAGTCCAAAGGAGTGAATTTCCCTTTTTTACCTACCTGCCTTCATTTGGTCCTCGTAAATGATGCAAATTCTTGGCTGTTGCCATGTGCCAAGTTAAATAGTAGTGAAAAATAGTCCAGTCCTTCAGATACCTGCTTCAGGCTGTGGTGTTTTGTTTTCTCTCTTCAGATACATCTTTCCTGACTTCTATAAAATTTGCCCTGTCAGCTGAGTGTCTATTTTCAGTAATTTAGAGTAACAGAATGTTTTAGTGTCTCTACAGATGTGAATTGTCTTCTGCAATAAATTATATGAAAAAGGTTCACAGTGCAACCTGAACCATTAGAGCTTTTTTTAAATCACGGTGTGAGTCCCTGAGGATGTTTTCACAAACTTTTTTGCCGCCTTTTCTTTCAAGTAGACTTGGAAAAAGCTGCAATGAGACCAATACTCATTATAATTTTAAATAAGGAGTTCTGAAGATCTCAAGTTAAAAGCCAAAATAAGTCTTTAATTGTGTCTTCAATAAAAAAAAACCATTTTGAAAATAGCTGAAAATACTTTGAATGTACTTTTTTGCCATTACATCACCAGGATTCAGAGTACTCAAACACTTGAACATATGTTAATGATCCTGAGACATTGTCTCAACAGATTTTTATAATATTGACTTCAGAATTTCAACGCTAAAGTAGCATTTAAAGGGGGGGGCGTGGGGGGGAAGATGTGGAAACCACTCCAGCAGTCCAGTGGAATGTGAATTGTTCGCAGAGGGTAAAACTTTAAATCATTAACTAATGACATAGTTGTTATAAGAAACCAGAGTAGCCATACAGTAGGTTTTGTGTTCCAGGGAGACTATAGTAACCTGTAGTAACCCAAGACTTGATTTAGGGTCGCAGTTAACAGGCTGAAGTGCAGTAATAGGAATGATAATTTGCCTGAATATCAAATATTCAGTCAGAGTTTGTAACCTGCAGTGTGATCATTTCTTCCTAGTGCTTGTTGTCACCTCAAATTCATACTGGTTTCAATGCAGAGATTTAACTAAAGTGTTCAGAAGTTTAGTTTTTTAAAAGTACCTTTAAAAAAAAAAAAAAACCAACCCAACAAAGTTGACCTACATTTTGTTAATTCAGTATTCAGAAATGCAAATAGCATTCTCTGACATAATCAGTAAAATGCGGCGTGATCGATGCCACGCTTCAGCTTTCAGAGTTTAAGCTGAACATTCCAAATAAGCCTCTGGAAAACGGGCCCACTTTCGTTTCTTTAAAGGGATAAAAACTGAAATGCTGAGAAGGCAAAAGGCCGGGAGAAATGAAACTCCCTGACTTGGTCGTTGTTGTGCAGGACATTCCTGTTGCCCTCACAGATAGGTTTGACTGTGGGAGGCTCATTTTCCCATCCTGGAATTTATGAGTTTGACTGTCATGTAAAAGTTACCATTCTGACACGAAAATGGTTGCAAATGAGATCTATCCCACAGTTTTTATATGGATGTCAGTTCCTAGGTATTCCTTCTATAAGCATGTGTACTTCTTTTTTCTGCTGAATTTTGAGTTGTTGGCAATGGCCACCATGGTTGGGACTCGGTATTACATTTTCAATTAAAAATCCAGTTTTAGGCAATCCTGGATATGGAAATGATAACTGGAGGGGTGAATTTGTCCATTACTCAAGCCCAGCCAACAGAGAATTTTGGACGGATTACTTTGAATTGTATTTGAAGTGTTTCTGTCCACAAGAGTTAACATTTTCTTTACAAGAAAAGAATAGGAGAAGCAAGACGGGTCTAATTATCTACATTCTTCCTCAGGTTTTGCCCACTGTGTGAATCAGAAGGGGAAAATGTGGCTCATCCCTCTTTATCCTCCCTGCCTGGGGGATATATCTTGCTGGGAGAGCAGCGAGGAATGTGGATATATGTAGCACCAGGAAGGAGCAGAGAGCTGCCAGAGTGCTCCAGCCTGTTTGGGGGCCAGAGCAGAGTAGGAAATCCTGGCTTTTGAGGCTGTGGAGCCCGGGCAGAGGCTGGTGGTGGGACAGGGAATAGTTTTGGTGTCTGTGATGGGCTCCCAACCTGGCCTGACCACTCCTGGGCAGTGGATGCTCCCCTGATGAAGTCTGAGGGTCTCTGCCCACCCATTTGGGTGGTTTTGTGTGTTCCCTTATCCCAGCTCAGAATTATTTCCAGAAAGGGGTGGAATCTTCCAAGCTGAAACAAGAGAAGGGCTGATAGAACTCCAACGGGCCAAGCATGTTTAGACGTTTAAAGATCACATCTGGATTGCTGGGAAGGATTGTAAACCATCCCATGCCTCTCAGCAGTGGAAACCTGGCTGGAAAATCTCCCAGCAACATTCAGCAACATCTCCTGAGTCTCCATGAGTCGGTTCTAGTGGATGTTCCTGATCGAAGCTGTATTTCCAGTGCTCATCTCAACAGGGTGGCATCTCGCTGGGTTTAAATTCTCTGCTGGACTCCCAGAGCTGCAGGCAGGCGTGGAAGAAAGAAGCCTTTTGTGCTTTAATGTCATCCCAGACACTTCCAAGGGTTTCATGTTGGAAATGTTAATCTTCTGTAAATTCTGCTTTTGCTGGAGTTTGAGGGGAGCTTGCTTTCTTTTTGCTTGGAGAGGCTGAGGCGTAAAACAGACATGGACGGGATGAATGTGGAAAGCATAAGTAGCATCTAAATAGATCTGAGTAAAAATACGTTCCACGTGATCTGCTGGGGTATAATTTTGGCCTTTTTTTGTATTTCTGGAATGTTTGCTGTAAGACAAGAAAAAAAAAAAATCCAAGAGTCTTATACAGTCCAGTCCTTTCAGTGCCAGCTGCTGCTGTGTAACACAGATATTAGCAGTAAAAATATCAACTTTAACCAAAAGAGCAGAGAAAGTCCTGTTCTACAGCTTGTAGGCTTTATTCAGCCTGTTATCAAAATGATCACTTGCAAAGTGCCACTTCTTGTTTTCTTTGTACAAGATAATAAAGTATGATTTGTAAAAAGAAGAACCCAATTATTAGAAGTGATTGGCTGCACTAGAAACGAGAATTCTATTATCTAGAAAATTTATTGCGAGTTAAAGCAGAATAAATACATGGTAGACTTGGATTCTAAGGGTGTCAGGGGGTTTGAAATGAGATTTTTTTCTTTATTTATTTTTTCAATAAGCTATTACTCTATTCTGAATGTTTATTAATATATTTAAAGCCTGACAGATGGGAAAATAAGACACTGCAGGGCCTGTTTTGTACAGAGGAATAGCCCCAAATAATGGATGCCCGATCTGTCAAAATCCAATGTGTATGTAACTTTTAAAATGTTTCTAAAATTTCAGGACAGGTTTTTAGGAAGCAAATATTTCATGAACCTCAGCCTGCAGTTACAGTTTGCATATTGATGATATTGTTTAAAGTCGAGCCCTCTCTGCTGGGTAACTGGCCAGTTGTTTGCTGCCACTGTTGCAAACCTTATTTTCCTGGTAGCAAGTGAACTATTGATTTTTGTTCACTGCCTCGCTCTCCCCCACCCCCGCAGCTCTCTGCTTCCTGACTTGTCCTCCAGGATTCCCAGTGGAATTGGCAGTAAAACTAATCTTGCTGTTTCCTGGTCTGCTGTAATCAGCAGTAAAATTTGAAACTTTTTTTGTTTATTTGATGATTTGCAAAGCTTGGCCATCCCCTTGGAGGATGGAACTCCTCCCCTGGCCTCCGGGAGCCAGAGGGAGGGATGTGCTTCCAGCTCTTGAGGATGAGCTCCTGCCTTTGAGAACCCTTTGGGGTAGATAAATCAGTTTCAATCCTCGTAATCATCATAAAGAGGTTCTGCCACAAAGGTGCTGTTAACGGTGGACACGTGCAGAAGAATCCAGGTGTGTGTTTTTGAAGCAATGTTAGCAAAGAATTTTTTTAAAAAAGATTTTATACAAAGTCATTCTGAGCATGCATTTAACAATTGGCAGGCAGTGCTGCTTTATTTCTGTCCACAAAAGCTGTCTTGTATTTTCATGTCTGAATATTTACACACTTGCATTTGTTACCCATGAGTGCACGTACATGTGGTTACCAGGGATAGTTTGGGTTGGGAGGAACCTTAAGGATCATCTTGTTCCAACACCTTCAGCTAGCCCAGGCTGCTCCAAACGCTCTCCAACCTGGTCTTGGACACTTCCAGGGATGGAGCAGCCACAGCTTCTCTGGGTAACCTGTGCCAGGGCCTCCCCACCCTCACAGGGAAGAATTTCTTCCCAATATCCCATCTAACCCTGTCCTATGTCAGTGTCAAGCCATTCCCCCTTGTCCTGTCACTCCAGGCTCTTTTCCCAAGTCCCTCTCCAGCTCTCTTGGAGCCCCTTTAGGCACTGGAAGGTGCTCTAAGGTCTTCCAGAGCCTTCTCTTTTCCACACTAGCACTCCTAGCCCTTTGTCTGTGTCCATGCTAGAGGTTCTCCAGCTCTCAGAGCTTTTTCATGGCCTCCCGGTGTTGGCTGCAGCAGGTCCGCCTTGGCAAAGCTCAGAAAGGTGGCTGTAGGTTTTGAAGCTGGTTTGCAGTGTGAGGTTTTCTTGAACTGTGAACTTGGCAGTTTTTCCTAGTGGTAGTCAGATAGAGGCATTCTGCAGGGAAGAGGTCAACAGTGACAGGTTCCTAGAAAATATTTAATAATTTATATACTTGGTTCAGCCAAGCACAAAGAAAGGTCTAACATTTACCACCTGGAGAGAAAGGTACAATTATAAAGTATCTCATTAAACCTTCATAAAACCCTTAAAAATTTTTAAAAATGGGCGTATGAGACTTCTTTCAACTAAAATTGGTTAAAGATACGCATTAACAATTTGATGAATGCAGTGTAAAGTGAAGCATTTCAGGGAAAACACTTCAAGTATGTATTTCACAGGGATTTTTGGAATTAATCCTTGACCTTTTGGGTTTTTTTTAAATTCTCTCCCTTGCCTTGTTTTGCTTTCTTGCCTTTTTATCTTCTCATCAGAAGTTCTGGACTGCAACAGCTGCCTCTCTGTTCAGATGCCATTGAAGCTCAAGGGGCTGAGGTGTTTGGTGGCTGTGTCCAGGGATAATTCTGGTGTGTCACTGCTGGGTTAATGGTTGGACTCTATCTCATAGAGATCTTTTCAAAGCTTTGTGGTTCTGTGAGAAGCTGTAGTGGAGGTTTGGGGCTGAGGCGGTGCAGTGAGGAGGAACCCTGGACAATATTGTGTGGACAGGTTGTCTCCTGGCAAGTTGGCCAGGGTGGTGTAGGAGCTGTCTTATAAGGCGAGATGTTCTTTGTGTTGACATTTAGGAAGATAAAGGTCTTTTATCACCTTGTGAATGTTGTGCTGTATTTAAAGGGAGGAGATGCATGAAAAATAACCAAAATAATAGAGTAGGTACTTCAGGGCTCTTCACAGGGCACAGCATGGCTTCAGAGTGAAAGGCAGAATATCCTGCTTGAGTTAAAGGAATTGTTTGCTCGTGCATCATGCAGGTGACCTGCATAACCTGTGAAGGAATGGTTTCCAAAATTGTTTATCTGGGAATTCCTGAACAGGATGAACTGGCAGCAATTTGCATTTGTTGTAACTGATGCAATCTTACAAAGGTACTGAAAACCAATATTATAAAGGTATTGATTGTGTTTCAGCATATGAATTGTGTGCCATCAGTCACAGAATGGTTAGGAATGTAAGGGACCTTAAAGATCATCCAGTTCCAGCCCCATGCCACGGGCAGGGACACCTTCCACCAGACCAGGCTGCTCCAAACCCCATGCAGCCTGGCCTTGAACACTTGCAGGGACGAGGCAGTAGAGGAAGGAAGGGTAAAATTTCATTACCTAGTGACCAACTGAACATGTCAAGTGTTTGTGCTTGTATTTATCCTGAACTCACCGACAGTTTTCCTGTGCTGCGTTCTGGGTGCTGGAAGATGATTACCTTTGCCAAGTCATTTGTTGGCCAGCTGCCAGCTCTCATTACTTTTTATGATGCGAAGCTGATTTTGTTGAGAATCTGCAAGTTGAAAATGATGTTGAGGGGTTTGGAAGTGGAGAGAGGGGGGGAAGGTTATGTTAGTTGGGGAATTAAGAAAAGAAAAGGAAAAGAATACTGAATGCAATCTGCAGAGCAATTCATTTGCTAATTACACATTGACATAAATTGGAAAGTCCCAGAAGGAGGGGGTTTACAGCATAACTGGAAAACAATTTGCATCTGTGTAGAGGTCTGTGCTTATCCACAAAGGAATGAGATTTTAACTGGATTTGTTTAATCGGGTTTATCGTGAGAGCATAGTTGTGGGCTTCCTTTTTCCTCACATTGCAAAATCTCCTGTCTTTCTGGAAGATTCCCTCTTGTGTTGAGATTAAATATGTCAGAGAAGGATGTATGGAGAAGTTTAATGGAGACTGAAAGTGAAACCTACGAAAAACGAGGAAATGTCCTTCTGAATTTTAGAATGGATTGAATACGTGAACGTTTCTGGCTCCAGATTACCATGATAAAACTGACAGCTTAATGCAAACTCTGCCCTGAAATTCAAATGCCTTTTTTTTTTTTTTCCTGCCCTGTAAGAAATCTGAAACTCCAGCAAATTCTTGCTGTCTCTACTGGGAAGGTTGCTAACGACTAATTGTACACACTAATTACATGCTAACTAGTATTGCTACAAAGAGAATTCAGTGTTAGTATTAGGATAGTTTGGGGGTTTTTTCCTGTAAATCTTTCAGACTTGGTAGTGCCCAACACGTTGCCCTACAGTTGCCTCCATTTTCCCTTTGGTAAATATGTCGTGATGGGGAAAAGACAAAAATTGGAACAAAACTAGAAATCAAACTTCACAGTTTTGAAACAGGAGTCTGTTCAGGTCTCATGCCTGTATTTACTTGTGCTGTTGCTGCTGTGCATCATTATAAATTACCTGTTTAGCATTGTTCTGGCAGGCAAGGGAGCTCTGAGAGCAGGATGTTTTTTAAAATGTCACTTGCGGCAGTGACGGATTCTTCTCAGGACCTTTAAATCAATCAGTTGTTTATCTTAAACGTAAGAGCTAAATACTGTTATTATCTCATGGTACAAAACTGCGGTAATATTAAAAGGAGAAAAATGAGCTTTCAGACCAAACCTGCCCCAGATTGCAGGAAACAACCTCAGTAGGTTCCTAAGGACCAGGTGTCCTTGGATCCCTCAGTCAGGTGCCCTTTCCACGGGATGCAGAGTAGCATTTGGTAACGAAAAAGAAGAGATCAGAAGGAGGTTTTGCTTTATAATTTTTCAAAGTGTCCTTTTAGGGAAAGCCCTAAATAGAATGAAACTCTGCCGTTTCATTTTGTCTAATATGCTGGATTAAGCCCTGAAGTACAAAACTTTATGTTGACCTTGTGCTGTTGTGATTCTGTTCAAATACAGTTTACACAGTGGTTAATTCCTGATGCCCCAGATGGTTGTGGTTCTTCCCCTCGTCACCGAAAAACACTTGTTTCGCTGAAAACTCTCTTCAAATAACACTTGCAGTCCTCTTAAATTGTAAATCTGAAAATATTGATTGGAGCCTTGCGACGTGAAAAAAGAATTGCCTGTGCTCCTAAATCCAAGAAAACAACAAAAAAAACCAACACACACGCCTCCCCAAGAATAAAATCAAGCAAGCCAAAATGAAGCAAACCAAAAGTTCCCAGTGATATTAGCAGGGACATCAGCTGTGAAACTACTGGTGGAAATCTCGAAGGTGACCTTGTGGTGGTGGCCAGGAGGACGCAGCAGTACAATTTTAGCAAGGTGACCTGGCACTCAGCCTGTACAAACCACTCTCCAGCCCCCTGAGGAAGGGGGATGCTGGTGTGCATTTGTTTGAGTCATGTTTGTACTAAAACATAGAAGTAACCCTGGTTTTATTTTGGAAATGCCTTCAATGGGCACTAAAAGACAGATAAGAGTAAAATAAGTCTGGGCTGACTCACGGCAGAATGTGCTGAGATAATCCTGAATTCCTGTTAATATCTGTTCAGTTTAGGCTTTGTTTATCCTTGTGCTGTGGATAGGGGGTGTTGGAATTCACTTGAAATAATTTTAGACACTCCTAGGTAAAAATTCATTATCTTTTCAACAAACAGAAATGCACATAGTAATTAACAAAAAAACCTTGATTTTTTTGTGTTGCTGATGGTGAAAGGTTGAAGTAAAATGTTTCCATTGGCCAGTTTAAGTACCAGTTGGACTCAGGTGGGAAAACAAAACTTGATGGTGCTGTTTTTAAACTGTTTTCCAGTAATTGTCAGCCCAATCCATGCTGCTCTTTAAAAGAAAAACCACTCTGCAATTTTTGTTGTGAAGATGATTTCTTAAGTCCCACTGTAGGTGGTCTTTGTATGAAAGCCTTCAAGTAACAAATGGCTTTATCTTCTCTTCTGCTAATAAGGTCAGTGAAGGTTTCTCTTTTGGATAATAATAACAACAGAGTTTCAAAGGCATAAGAATCCCAAGTGGAAAACAGGTTCACAGTTACCACCTTTTTAATAGCTGCTCAGGTGATTGGCAGCTGCTGCTGCTGCTAGGAAGTGTTTTACAGGAGTAAACTGGTTTTCTTGCTTAATTAGGACCATATGTGTGCAGCAACTGTGATTGTCTGGGAAGCTGCATCCTGTATTTTCAGTTAAATAGCTGATAAAATGATGCAGTTGTGGAAATGACTACCAAGTCCAGTGGGCAGATGTCTTTGAAAACTGTTTTGGTTTTGCTTTTTATTTATTCATTCAAAACAGTCAAACATTGATTGAGGTTTGATGGTCTTGTGCTGCAACAAAATAAACGCTGAATATTTTCCTAAGGTGATAAAGTAACTGTTTGGACCCAGTATCCAAACACACAATTAAAAAACCTACTAAATTTCAAGTTCTCTAAGCAAGAAAACACCTGTAAATTGTTTTCTTTGCAAAGTCTGCATGGATTAACTTCTCCGCAATCAGCTGTGTTGCATGGTAAATAATAGCAAAAAATATATTGAACAAGAGAATTGAATATGAACGTGTTAAATCCTTGATTTGGGTTCTGCTGAAAGGGAGCATCAAGTATTTGCTAGAGAAGTCAGTTTTTAATTCTTCTAGAAACAATTAGGACCTGTCAGCTGAAGGGAGGGCTTGGATGCTGGACCTGAAGGTATTTCTTTGGCAGCGTTTGGGTGAAACTGCCCACTTAACACCCTTCCCTCTGGAAAACATCCCGTCTATTTCTGTCATTTCCCAGAGGTTAAATGCAGCCCTTGGAACAGTCACAGGAAATAATACCGATGTGCCTCTCGACCATCATCTGCCTGTTGGTCCAAGTGGCCAAATATGCCACTTTTCTTGATTACTGGGGTGACCACATGTCGTTATTCCTGCCCTGTGTGGAGCCAGGAGGTGCCAGGAGATGTCCCAGGGCGCTCCCTGCCCATCGCCAACTCCCCTCTCTGCTGGCTGGGGTTTTTTTGTTGGTTTGTCTTGGGTTTTTTCTGTGTTTATTCACAAACACCGCTGTGTATCCATTTCAGCCTTTTTGAGGAGAAGCTGAGCCAGATGTTCTGTTGTCCCTCAGCTGTGGATGTGTGACTCAAAGAGGCAGTGTCCTGCTCATCTCTGATCCTCTTGATTTGGCAAAAATTGTCTTCCAAACAAGGCTTTCTGCCATCATTGGTACTTTCAGTTCAGTCATTTGCCTTGCTTAGAGGGGCCCTAAATAAGGCAGTACTTACATACCTAGTAGGATTTTTTCAGGCAAGTGCTTGAGGTGTTGCTGGAGCTTGGAGGAAGCTGTTGCTGGAGGAAAAAATGAAATACTGCTGTGCCTGTTCCTTACCAGGTGCTTAGGAACAGGAGAATTTTCCTTCGTTCGGTTGATAAAAGTTTGAGGTGAGGGCATCTTCCATTTTGTTCCTTGTGTCTGAATGCTTTTCAGTTTTGGGTTTGGTGGGGTTTTTTTGATAAAATAATACTTGGTAATAAAAACTTGAGTGTGGCTTTGTCCTGCATGCATGTAAATAAAGTGGGTTTGTCTTAAAAGTTGGTGGAGGAAACACAGGTGCTGTAGGATGCAGTTGATCCCGCTCTTGTAGCTGTCTGCTTTAGGATGACATGAATCTTGGGGACTCCATTAACAGTAAAGAAGCCTGTACAGATTTTCACTGACTTCTGTGCAAAGATAAGTTAAATGGAGTTCAAAATCCTAATTTGACAGCTTTGTCACCAGCTTTGTCACGCTGTGTGTCAGCACTGGGGTTTGGCTCCATCGCAGTGTAACCAGGGATACGGACTTGCAGAGTGCCACCATTTAGCTCCTCTTCGCAGGAGAAGGAGAAGAAGAGGGGAAAACTTGGCAGAAGAAATTCAGCGGTTGGTGGTGGTGTTCTGCTCCTCTGAGTTTAGCAGCCTTGGGGGTGGTTGTTAAAATGGGCTTTCAGATTTTGAAACCCAGCGTTGGGAGCAGCGTTAGGTAACGTGGCGCCTCAGCGTGCTGGAGGTTCATCAGTGCTGCCAAAGCCCCAGCACCTGGGTGAGTTTAACCAGTGATTCAGTAAAAATGGAAGGGATTTAAAAGCTCTCCCCGTTGCAGGCAAGAATTGTGTCGTTTGCTCACGGATAAGCTCGAGGCAGAGCATTTAAATTGCGGTTTGTGGAAGTTTCATGTCACACTGAAGTCCCGTCGCTCTACTCCATAGAAGCAAACCTGATCTCAGCATCAGCAGGGGCTCGTTGTTTTGCCACCGTAGAGAAACTTCTTGTGTCTGTTACGCAGCCAGGAGAACAATATAGAGGGTTATGGAAAGGCTGCATTATTCCAGGGGCCTTTTGGATGGTTTTCACGGTTTCTATAGGATGTTAGCAAATCGCCCATTGCGAAACGCTCTAAGTGAATTCGATAAAATATCACCTCTCCTAATTCTTTCTCTGATGGATTTTGTCAGCTGCCTTCCTGAGTGAGTACCACCGACATTGTTTTATGTTTATCCTTCAGCATCGCCATGAAATCTGCCTTGATTGACTGTTTCTGAATTAATTTTTTTTTTTTTTTGGCAAGATCAGGATTCTTTGCACGATTATTCAGGAAAAGTCTTCGTAAGAAATTTTTAATTTCCTGCTTTTTTGAAGGAAGAGCATTTCCTGCTCTTTTTCCCCTGCATCGAAGGGAAATCAATGCTCAGCTCTGGAAAGGGAGGGGGATTCATTTGGGATAATGACTTAACACAGGCTGTAGAGGGAAATGGGGTGCTGTTGTGAAGTGAGGGAAGAGATCACATGAACACTGAATGGTTTTAGTGGATTCAGACTGGATTTATCTTCTCTGCATTTTGATAGTCCAGGGAACTGCTAAGGGAAAAAAAAGTCTGCATCCTGCTAGAATAACTTTGTACTTCTCTTTTAACATATTCAGGAAGCATAAATTTGTGGCACTCACAGTAAAATGAAATTTTCATAGCTGTTTAGAACTAAGACTTTATATTCTCTTTAATGAATTTCATTGGACTTAACGCTTTCAGTGATTTGGGTCTTGGCTTCAAGGTGCCCCTGTCAGTGAAGGGAAAGGAATGGAGGAGGCTTGGCAGAGCTGTTCCCATGGCTTCTGTCTCCCTCGTACCCATCCTTCTCCTCTTGTGAACTTAGAGCTGTGGTATTTTGGAGTCTTGTCTCATCCTGCAGGTATTTGTGCCTTGGCCCCTGTACAGGACTACTTTGTGTGAGCTTAGCTCTGCTTCAAGGGGAGGCATTAACACAGGTATTTGTGTTTTGGGTTGGGTGGGGGTTGAATTTACAGCCAACTTTAAACTCCTGCCCTGAAATTCTCCCTTAGGAGCAGCTTAAATCATTCTGCAGACTCAGCTGTGAGCTCAGTGGTGTGATTTTTAGTGGGGCTGCTCTGTGGCACTAAGGATAGAATTTAGCTCGCTGCTGGAGCTTGGCAGGGTAAGATTCATGATCAAAGTTTGCAATTTAGGAAATACTTACGGGGCATTTAGCAGTTAGCGAAACTCTTAACACTGCTCACTGTTTTTCTGTGATCAGTGATTAGCAAGGTGGTATTTTATTTCCACTGGCAGACCATGAGATTACTTGCTCTACCTCTACTGTTAATGTCCCAGGAAGTAATTGAAGGGAATGAGGATGCCTGAATAGTTAGGATCTGGAAAAAGAAGATAGGCCAATGTTTCTACAGTAAATAGAAAGCGGAGAAAAAGGAGAGCAGGGTAGCTGACAGAAGACTGGAGGAAAGATGGAGGAAAGCTCTTAAGGAATTCAGTGTGATGTAAATGTCAGTTAAAAAAAAAAAAATCACCTTTCAGGTGTCACACAAGCCCTTTTTAGGATTTCTTCCTTGGCAGTATAGGTTTTTAAGATAAAAATACTAAGCTTTAATTTTCTGCTGCAGAAAAGAATTTTTTAAAAAAGGCTTATTGTTCATACAAGATTGGCAGACTAATAGTAGAAAGGGATTTTTTTTAAAAAAAGCAGTGGGGTTTTTAACCCATGAATGTTATTTCAGCCATTGTAAATACTCGTGTATAATTCTTTAAGTAACTGAGGGTTACTCTGTGCTCCTGAATACACACGGAACAACTACAGGTAAACACCTGTTGCCTACCTTTGGGTTTGTTCCTGTGAGAGGAGGTTCCAGGCTCATGGCACTGTCCAGGAATTCGGGTTGGAAGGGACTTCTGGAGGTCCTTGTTTAAACCAGGGCTGAGTCAAGTTTTGAGTATCTCCAAGGATGGAGATTTCACAGCCAGTCTGAGACCCTGTTCTAATATTTAGGAGGAATTTATCCTGCTGCAACTGGGACCCGTTGCTTCTTCTACTCCTCCTGTGTCTGTACCTCCAAGAATCTCAGCCCGTGTTCTCTCTAACCTCCTCTGTAGCTGTATCTGCTTAAAATGTTAACCTAGATGTGCAAAGGAGTAATAAATTGCTTGTTTGTCCAGTGTTTCCCTCTTTCTCAGGTAGTTTTCTGTTCACCTAAATATAATTCATCTGCAAAGATCCTTCTCTTCCATGATGTTTGTAGTGATTTTTGGTTTAAAGCCAGTGCTTTGTTTTGTCCTCACTCTTGCCTTGGCTGTATTTATTTCCTGAAGATACTGTGGCTATAGAGTCCTCCTTAAAAAATAATAACAATTTTGTCACGCTCTCATCTGCTCTTCTAAGCCATTTTTTGGTTTAGCGTAATCATCTCTTGGAAGTCCCTACCCTATTGTGCATGCACAGCTTTTAAGGTTTTCTAGAGTAAAGTCCCCCTTTGAACTAAGTCATGCTGCACGTCAAAACCCCCTCAGAAATGTTCAGTCACTTCATTTGAACGGGATGTTCCTTTTTTCCAGCACTCTTTTGGTAAAGATTTAATGTGCTGGTTCTTGAGACACCATACCCAAGTTACTGAGTGTTTCAGAAAAACACAAACTGTTCAACTGTGAGCTTTTTTTGTTTGCTCATATGACATATACAGAAAAAATGATTTGTGTAAGAGTAAAGACAAAGGCACCTTCCACTATCCCAGGTTGCTCCAAACCCTTTGCAGCCTGGCCTTGGACACTTCCAGGGATGGGGCAGCCACAGCTTCTCTGGGCAACCTGTGCCAGGTCCTCCCCACCCTCATAGGGAAGAATTTCTTCCTAATACCCCATCTAACCCTGCCCTGTGTCAGTGGGAAGCCATTCCCCCTTGTCCTGTCGCCCCAGGCCCTTGTCCCAAGTCCCTCTCCAGCTCTCTTGGAGCCCCTTTTGGCTTGGAAAGTGCCTCCAAGGTCTTCCCAGACCCTTCTCTTCTCCAGGCTGAAGAACCTCCACAAAAAGCCAAAACCTTCATGTCCTCTCATCACTTTGAGGCCATCCTACAGAATACCTGGAGATGCCCAGCAGTGGTTGTAGACAAACTGGTTTTTCTGGCTATGTGAAGCGTGAAGGTTATAGCGGTAGCAGTTCACATTTTCAAAGATTGAAAGGGAAATCAAGAGATGTTGATGGTTTTGGTATTACTATTAAATTCTGCATGGTTTTCACTCCTTGACAGATGGGTGCTCCACATAACGTTCCTGAGTAGTTTGCTATTGTTAAATAGTGTATGTTCATCCTCAGTCTTGAGTTCAGCTGAAGTTTGGATTCAAAATTTAGATGAGATCTTTACCTCTGAAATTCTACTTTCTCTGCTTTAAAATTCAGCAGTTCTTAATATCCTGCAGCGATTTTGCGTGGCACTTTGATATATTTTCTGTAAAGCACACAGAATCTGAGTCTTTATAATTTCAGTAAGAACGAGAATGGCTCTTACGTAGTGTAGAATGAATGTGAGGAAGCTTTGGGCGAAAGTGTTCCTGCTCTACAGAAAATGAGAGTGAGAACTTTAATGGCATGAGGTGATTATGGCCTCCTCCAGAAGTGAGATGATGACCCATAAACAGCTCAGTGTTCCTGAGCAAGAAGATTAAATGACGGGTTACTTCTAAATAAATTGACGTCTGACAACTTTTTATATTTTTTTAATGTGGTGGTTGTTTGTTTTTTTTTTCCTAAATGTATAACGATTTAAAATAGAATTTGAGATTATACAGTAAGGTGGTATCTGTGTCTGTGGGAGCTTCATGTAGAGAAGGTTGGATTTTGGGGAAGTGGCAGCATAGAAGATCTTGGTGCTTTGGGTTTGGGGGGCATTTTCAACCCTTCTTCCCTTCTGTTTTTATTTGCTGTGCCAGTCACATCGTCCTTCTGAGGTTCCAGAAAATAACTTTCAAGACTTAAGTAGGGAATTTTTTTGGTGGCATTAGTTCTGGGGACTCTTTGTACTTCTTTTTTCTCTTTCTTTTGTTTTTTTTCTAGCTGTTGTGGGTAGGATAATTTTCCTGCTGCTTGACTTTCCTAGGACGTGTAGGACAACAATATTCTAGGTACTACTTTTCACCTATAAGACTCTTGTGGACTTACTTTACCACAGGACCTGCAGAGCTAAAATAACTTAATGCTTCATACAGCCTGCTGTTCCCACAGCCTCAAGAAGAATTTTTATATATTTATATTTATTTTTTTATTTTTTATTATTATTACTGTTATCTTAGCATTTCATCAGAATACCAGGAACATTATTTTTCAATGCAAAAGATTCAGAAAAATTCCGGGCTAGATATCCCTGTAGAAAATCCGTACCTCATTTAAAAAAATCCCTGTGAATCCTGTCTTCAAAGAAAAAAAAAATACAAAATTCCCTTTGTATCTCCCAATAAAATTCTGACATCTCCCTTTTTTAGCTTCATCTTTACATTTTGCAGTGCCCTTCGTTTTATTGCTGTAACACCAGCTAGCCCATAAGAAGCCAACTCCAAACTGCATCACGATGGCAGGTTGCTTATATTCTGTTAGTTCTCTCAAATAAAACAATTTGTGTTAATTACTGCTTGGGTTTCTCACATTATTTGGGCAAACAGCTCTGTTACACTCAATAGCACATTTTCTGATTGTTTGTTTGTTTGGGGAGAGTATTAGTGTTTCCCTTCAGTGTTTTGCTTTAAGATTAACATATCATTAAGCTGCATAATAAGACACAGTCTTTATTCTCGTGCAGTGAAATGGCAGGGGAAGGCAGGGCACAGTCTTGCAGTTTAGTCAGGAGAAGTAAGAAAAAAAAGAAAATCTCTGAGAGTGGATTAGCCAGTGGCTTGGGGCTCTCTGTTATGGGATAGCGAGGCCCAAACTGAAGCATCTACAGTAAAACTCGTGTTTGTGGAGGTGGATTATTTGTTCATTTTTGCCAAATGTTTCGAAACACGGACTTTTAGTACCAAATTAATCCACGTAGCCAGGTTTTGCATAATTTGGGGAACAGTGTTTTCTGATTTATCAGCACTATTTGGTGTCAGATTGTGCTCTGTGTCTCTGGTGTGGATTAATCGAGGTCTCTCTAATAACTGCAGTTTGGGAGATTACCAGTTAAAAGAGTCTTTGCTTTTGGAGGCAAGAAGTTAATCTTTGACAGTGTGTTTTTGACATGTTACTGGGAATCACTCTGTGCACTCGCTCTGCTGCTGTTTCCAGCATTTGTTGTGGGGCTCTTCTCAGCAAAACTGCTGGCAGTGAGAGCCTCGTGAAGCACAAAAAACGCAGCAGCTAATCCACATGTGTTGTATCCATGGAGTTAAGCACCTCACTTAAATGGAACAGAGAATTGCATATTAAAAAAAAAATTCTTTTTAATGGGATGCTGCACCTGTGATCAGTTTTGGGTCCCTTGATACAAGAAAGACTTGGAGAGGCTGGAGCGTGTCCAGGGAAGGAAAGGGAGCTTGGGAAGGGTCTGGAGCACCAGGAGCAGCTGGGGGGGCTCAGCCTGGAGAAAAGGAGGCTCGTGAGGGGGGGACCTTCTTCCCCTCTATGACTACCTGAAGGAAGGGTGTAGCAAGGTGGGGGTCAACCTGTTCTCCCAGGGATCAAGTGACAGGACCAAAAGAAATGGCCTCAAGTTGCACCAGGGAAAGTTTAAATTGGATATTAAGAAAAATTTCTTCACCGAAAGGATTATCAGGCACTGGAACAGGCTGCCCAGGGCAGTGGTGGAGTCACCACCCTGGAGGGATTTAAAAGATGTGTAGATGTGGCCTTTGGGGACAGGGTTTAGAGGTGGCCTTGGCAGTGCTGGGTTAAGGGTTGGACTCGTTGATCTTGGAGGTCTTTTTCAACCTAAATGATTCTGTGGTTCAATGATTCTGTGATGTGACAACCTCCTGCACCCCCACCTGTTCCTTCATGTGTTTGGCTCCCTTTATAACCTAAGTTTAAACAGGAGTTGTGTTAGGCGGAAGAAAGACAAACTTAAACCACACAGCCTTTCTTTTTTTTCTTTATGCCTCATAGGACTCTGCTTTTAAAATGTGATTCCACGTGGAACAGGTGGTGGTTGTTCCCCTTCTGGATTTTCATGGGTGGCATATTCTCTTCAGTTCCTGTATTGACTAGTACCAAAAATGTAACAGACTGGGCTGTCTACTGGGAGTGCTCCACTTAAAGTTCATTGTGTAACAGCGTTTGGAAGTGCTGTGCTCTGAAGTGTTTCAGAAAAACTGCTTCAGAAGTTCTTGAAACACGTGGGGTTCTTTTCTCAGCGTGGAGCCTTGTGGTTGTCCATCCTGGTCTGCCACTGACAATTGGTGGCTTCTCCTTTCCTAAAACAAAGGGTGTGTTTGGAGTGCGATTAATCTTTATTTTTACACTGCTGTCCACAAAAAACTGTGTTTTTAATGTGCGCCTACTTCCACCTTAAACAAGGTTACAGCCCTATTGCTTAAATAAGGGATCATCAGGCTGGAAGTTTATCAAATCTGACCTCTTACCATCTTCTTCACAAGTGCCATTGGTTTTCCTTAGCATTCATCCTTTTCTCCCCACTCTCTTTGTGACTTCATGACCCACCTGTAGAGACAAATGTGCCAAACAGGCTGTTAATTGTCATGGTTGCTTTAGCTGGAGTCTGTAATAAGACATCTCCTGATGGAAAGGTGGTTGCTCATGTTGAAAACCTGATAGATGAACATGTCACCAGCGACGCAGAACATGACAAATGTGCCTCCGGTCATTTCATTCGTCACTACAAATGTGATTCTCTTCATCTGCTTGGCATGAATATATATGCAGAACAGATTTGAGCATTCCTGTGTCAAGTGATAGTGTAGATTGAGTGTGGTGGTAGAAACATTTGTTGTTACAAGAGCTGCTTTTAAGTTTGGGGACCTCCTCTGGCAGCTCTGCTGTGTGGTGACAGTGGTTATTGCATGAAACATGATGGGAACCCATTGGTGTCTCTCTGAGTTGTCATCATTGCCCTGGAACATTCTGTTTCTTCTTTTTTTTGCACTCCTTGAATTCTGCAGGTCTTAATTTTTCAGTCTTACAAACAGCTGAACGTACACAGTGATGTTCAGAAATAGTGTGTTTTTAAAAAAAAAAATCAGCTCGGGACAGCCACAATATAATTTTTATCTGTTCTTCTAAGGGTGCTTAATATTGATTAAAGTGTTGTGATCAGGTTATATCCTACCTGTAAGGAAAACTGTAAGGAAATGTATAGCTGTTGTACAGACCTGTGTATTTTACCAATGCACAACGCTGTCTTCAAAAATTCCCTTAGAAACAGCACAAAATTGAACAAAGTTTGCTGTTTGTTGATGTTACTGTATAATCATCTCTCACGGGCATTTGAGTTAAGAATGAATTTTTAAAAATGCTTAAACAAGCAAAAAAAGCATTAAAAAAAACACCCACCAAACCAAAAAAGTTGGATTTGGTGTGGTAAATCCCAGAAGGGGAGCCTTGGTCCCAGTGACAGCTTTCTTAAAAGCAGCTGGGCAGAACTGTGTAGTGAGGCCCATGCTGGATCAGAGGGGAAATGTGCCCTGTCAGGAGGTGCTTTTGTGGGGACCTGAGCTGAATTACAGATCACTTTTGTGTGCTGCTGCCTCTCTGGCAATTCTTAAACTCTGAAAAACTCGACCTAAAATTGTCTTGGTAGGAAAGTAAGAGTCATCCCCTAAGGATTAATATGCCCCTCTTAAAATGACTTCCATATTTCATCTGGACATGAAGATTTGTTGCAGCACTCACATTTTTAAATATCTGAGTTGTGCATTGGTGAGGAAGGATCAGTGTGAGCCACAAGCTGTGGCAGACGTGGTAAAAGCTGTGGTTGTGAAAGGAGGGGATCTGCCACGGGCAGGAAAATGCAGGGTCTGTCACGGGAGGGGATTTCGGTGTGGACAGAGTCCTTCACCTGTGCCGGATGACACCTCTTAAATCACAGACTCACAGAATGGTTTGGGTTGGAAAGGACCTTGAAGCCCATCCAGTCCCACCCCCTGCTATGGGCAGGGACACCTTCCACTGTCCCAGGTTGCTCCAAGCCCCGTCCAGCCTGGCTTGGGACACTTCCAGGGATGCAGGGGCAGCCTCAGCTGCTCTGGGCAACCTGTGCCAGGGCCTGCCCGCCCTCACAGGGAGGAGTTTCTTCTTTGTATCTGTTCAAACCTGGCTCCCTATCAGTTTAAAGCCATCCCCTCTTGTCCTGTCACTCCAGGCCCTTGTCCCAAGTCCCTCTCCAGCTCTCCTGGAGTCCCTTTAGGCCCTGGAAGAGGCTCTTGAGGTCTCCCTGGAGCCTTCTCTTCTTCAGGTGAACACCCCCAGCTCTCCCAGCCTGGCTCCAGAGCAGAGGGGCTCTAGCCCTTGGAGCATCTTTGTGGCCTCTTCTGGACTCACTCCAATAGGTCCTTGCCCTTCTTCTGTTGTGGCTGTTGTTTAAGCCACATGAGAACTTTGGAGATGCTGGAAGAGACTGTCCATGGTCTGTGTTCAGACTCCTGCACGTGTTGGAGGGTGGACTGAGATGTGCTTGGCATGGAGAGGAGCAGTGATGATGATCCAGGGCACGTCAGTAACATTTGCATTTGCTGTTTGAAGGCTGCTGCCCTGAGCTGTGGGTCACCATAACAATGTACCCTCCTTCTGTCCTTGCTCACCTTCAGGATCGTGCTCTTGTTGAGTGGTGGGGCACCCAGCAGCCCGGTGAAGGGTCTCTGTGACACAGTAATTAATACTTGAGTTTTCATTTATGGGGTTATCAAGAAAGGAAGATTGAGATGAAATGTTAGCAATAACAAAACTGACTGTAAAATAAAGAGTAGCACCAGAGAGCTGCTGCGGCAGGCAAGTTTCACTAAAGCTCCTGTGTCCCAGCAGAACAGGCTGTAAAATGAGCGCTGCTGATGGTGTCAGCACAGTCCCATCGCAGTGCCGAGTTCTCCTTGGAAAACCTTACAAACCCTCGCTGGGCTTTCACTCAAGTACCTGGCCTTAGCATGTGCCCTGTGTTGGGTGAGTGCTGCAGAGATTCAAACCACAAAAGGTGCTGGTGTTTTTTTTTTTTTTTTTTTTTTTTTTAAATTGCACTTGGGGTGGGG
>VXAZ01005693.1:756422-979744 GCA_013399875.1 Gymnorhina tibicen | reverse complement strand
AACCCCCAAAGGTGGTTGGGTTTTTTTTTTTTTTGTTTTTTTTTTGCAATAGTCACTTGGGGAAGGAGTACAGCAGGGCGTGATGTCCAGCACATCTTTCTCGTGTTCCAGCAGGATTTGATGCAGGAAAGGCAGCTGAGAGAGATCCCTAAAGGCATTACGGGTAAGGAGGCACCACAGGCACACAAGTGGAAGGTGGCTCGGAAAGGGTGGCTGAAGTGGGGACGTTTATCCGAGGTTCAGAGAGGGGAAGAGCAAAACCATTAAAATCAGCGAGCTGCAGGGTGGCAAACTTCTGTAAGCTCTGAGAACTCGGAGACATGACTCAGTTCCTTCAGATGCAAACCTGAAAGAAAAAGAGAATTTAAGATGATGTAGCAGTTTAACAGAATTTTTTATTGTGGAGACAGGCACAGGCTGTCCCAGTTCAAATCAAGCATAGAAAATATAGTAGTTCACTAACTTGATAAGTTTTTCCAGCACCAGAGGAAGGAAGGAAGCCTGCATAAAGTCTGCCCTAGTTTCCAATAGGGATGGTTTGAGCAAGAATATTTTTGCTTCCCTGATATTTTTGGATGCTGTTTTAAATTTTTTTTTTAATTAATTTTTTATGTTCTCTGTCTTGTGCTTGCCAGAACATGCACCTGGCAGTGACTGTGGGGAAGGCAAAGGATTGGCGAAGTATTGTAGTAATGAAAGGAAGACAAAGGATTTGGTTTGGTGCTCAGCAGGAAAGGGAAGTCACCAACTTCTGACACTAAAATATTGTATTAAATTGGGGGGAGGGAAGCTCGTATCAGTCTTTGGCTAAGACTTTAATTGGGAGCAGATGGCAAATTAAATCACTAGATGCCTAGTGGCTGGTGTGAAACTGTACAACTTCAGAACTGTGAGCTGTTACCTTTGACACCTTGGGAAGAGTAAATAAGCTTCTAAAAAAACCCAATAAGAACTAAAATAGTGCTTAGGCTGCCTTATTCATAATTTCCAATTTCAGTTTTCAGAAGGGAACACAGAAACTTGAGAAATACTGCAAGAAGCCAATGATACCCAGCAGATTTTTCTTTTCAAAAATAAACCATGTCACAGAGACTGAACTTATTTCTGTAACTTGGTAACATGGGGAGGAAAAACGAGTAGATTGCCACGAGCTGAAAAGAAGCTTTTTAAGAATAAACTAGAACAATGTTGGTCTGCATATAAGCTGCTGTAAAACGAGTGCAGAAGTCTTTGCTGGTGTATCAGTAGTCCAGGGCTTTCAGAGGGATGGGACAGGGGGAATGTCCAGGTCTGGCACTGCTCAGTCATTGATGCAGTGGAGGAGACTCTGAATCTGCAGGTAGTGAAATAGGAGCCGTGCTGGGTGTTTCCACTAAAAATAGGAAGGGGCTGGATGAGCAAAACGTAAATCCTGTGTTTTTCATATTACTTAATCAGACTATTTCAAGTTTTTGTGGCATAAATCAGCACAAAAACAAAGAGGAAAAGACAACTGGTAGTGTTGCTAGACCTTAGAAAATCCTGAGGTATTTGTAGTAGTCAGATCTGACACATAGCAGTAAGGAAAAAAAAAGAGATATATGTCTGTTTATACATTCCAGCATGACAGCTGATTTGTAGGAATGGTGAAGTCGTCCTGCTGTACCCTGTTTTGGAGAGACTTCTCTGAGCTGCTGTGTAAGGCTTTGTCCTCTGGATTTGCTGTTGAGAGCTTTCCAAGGAACTGGGAGAAAGCAGAGTAGAAAAGCTGACCTGCAATAAAAAGGCTGAACAAACTGAGAATTTCTTTTTGTCCTGGAGGAGGGGTATCCTGATTTTTATTTATATATTTATGTATATATTTATTTATATGTCTGCCCCTGGTTTCTGTGAGTGATGGGACCACAGCATTTCACCAGTGAGTTTGCCAACAGAAATCACAGTGGTGCTGATACTGGAATAGGGGTTTTCCTATAGAAAAGGTGTGTTGGTGTGGTTAACTCTGCACGTAGTTAATCCATGTATAGTCACTTCTTTCCCTTTCTTCCCACCTCTTGTTGCTATTCCTTTATTAACCATTACATCTGTAGCTGAACACAAAAGAAAGAGTGAGGGTTTAAAAGCATCAGGTTCATACATACCACTGGAAGCACCTTGAATCAGCAGTTCGGACAACCTGAAATAAATCACTTCAGCTGGTGCTTTAAGCAGTGCCTCCTCTTCCCTCCCTTTTCAGAAAGCACCTTTTCTCCTGGCCATATTAAATGCTTTTTGCAGAATATCTCAATTTGGTGCCCTTTGCACATCCCCTGGTGTTTCCATGAGTAGCTGCTGCTCCTCAGTCAACCACAGGCATTCGGAGAGGCATCAGCTCCTTTGGATGAGGCTCTTGATACAACAGCAAACAGCAACTTGCTGCTGTACATCCTAAATGTTACAAAATGATTCGGTGTAAGTCCTGTGAAAGTTGCGGTGGAGTTGGCTGCTGATCGCAGTCAGCAGCTGAAGGAACGGTGAGCCTGGGATCCGGGCAGTCCTGCCTTTCCAATGTGCCATGGATGCATTTAAGCAAATTGCAGATGTCTTTATGTGTGGTGTAGGAGTTTTACCCACAGTCAGTAATTGAGGAAGCGCCAGAATAATTGGAAAGGATGACAGGAAGGGTTTTTTACTCTATTTTAGGCCGTGAGGTTCAGGAAGGAGGAACTGAGGAAGCTGCTGGGAGGGGACACGCACACGCACAAATAACATTACAAAACACTGTGTTTCAGTATATGATGCTTGGTTAGTTGGGTTTTTTTCCCCTGGAACGTACTGGGGTGGTCCTGGCAATGTTGTAATGGCCAAGAGACAGGAAAAGAAGGTTCACCCTTTCAGGCTGAGAAGGAAACAAACTGTTCTGAGGACAGAAGGGGCTGATGGTGCAGTCCAGAGGCTGGAGCAAGCAGGCGGAGAAACTCAACAGCTTTCAGAGAAAAAAGGAGATGAATTAGAGTTGTAGACAACTCCTTCCTCATTTTACTTCCTTGATCTGATGCTCTGGGTTCCCAGGGTGCTGTGGCCAAGCTCAATCTTCTTTCAACCACATCTTCCCCATCTTCCTCCCCATCTCCCACAAGTGCTGTTGCTGCTGCTTCCCCAACCCCACAGGAGTGAAAGTGCCTGATGTGTAGCACTGAAACCTGTGAATAAAGATCTCTGGACATTCCAGATTTTCTTGCTGTAGTGGTGTTGCAAAGTTTGTTTGTACCTTTTAGATTTGGATTATCTGCTCTCTGTCTCGATGAATAACGTTCAGTGTGTTTGTTCAGCTGCAGGAATTTGTTAATCTTTCCTTCAGTTTTCTCCCAGAAAAAAAAAAAAAAAAAAAAAAACAGAAAAAAAGAGAAATAATCTCACCGTGGAGAAGTTTAGCAAAGATTGGATTGCGAGAGCTTTCCGTGCCTTTTTTTCTTTTTTTTTTTTTTTCTGGGAGAGTACATTTGTAGTGGTAGCTGGAAGAGCAGAGAACTGAATGTGCAGGATTAAGCTTGAGGCCCCAGCTTCCTGTATAAGGGGAGAGGAGCTCACGAAGCCAAGGCAGCAGCCAAAAGGAAAAGGGTAATGGACAAACATAGGCTGTGTGGATCAGGGCGCTGCCTGCCAGCTGCTCCTGGGGGGACTTCCTGCTCTGGGACACGGGAGACATTCGGGACAGTCACTGTCAGTGCAAAGCTGAGCACGGGAGCTCGCTGAGGGAGCTCCTCGTGGGTTTAGCATCTCAGAAGGCAATAGCGGGTTATTTCTGAGAGGGTTTAGGTGCAAGGATTTGCACCTTATGGATTTGGTATTTAAGACTACAGCAGAGAAGTAGGAAAATAGAAGTTCCTGGGAGAAAAATAACACCAGGAATTCACTGGTCTCTAGTGGAAGAGCCACAGGTTTCTAGAAGTTTTTCCATGGACGCTGCAAAGCCAAGCAACTTCACAGTGCCGATTCCAACCCTTGCTGGGACCTCACTTCCCTTTGAAAGCTGGGTTAGAAATGTGTTTGTGACAGGGTTTACAGCTCGCTTCCACAATCTGTGATCTGGGAACAGATCAACAAACTGTAGAGGGTTCTCTGCAAACCAGGCATGAGAGAGTCTCTGATTTCCACGTCTTGCACCTTAAATCTGCTTTTCTTTGGGGAATGTGAAGAGCCTCCTAGAAGTCTAACCCGGAGTGAAATCTTTGAATGCCAATAGCTTAATGATAATTTTAAAAATTATAATAAATTAGGTAAAGAAGAAAACTTTTGTTTCCTACTGTTCTGCTGTAATAATGAGCAGAGTACCCCAGCTCACGTGGAACACGATACCTTAAAGAGAAATTAGAAGTTATTTTGAAAGAGCAGTTGGGGTGATGGCTGAAACTTGTAGTTGCAGCCATTCTTTGGAGTCCATAATATTTCCTCCAGTCACCTTAATAAAAATAACTTTTTTGCCATTTTTCTTCTCCCGTATGGATCATCCTTCCACCAGGCAGTGCATGGAAATCTTAGAATCATTTAGGCTTGAAAAAACCTTTAAGACCATTGAATCCAGCCATTAGTCCCTCTCTGTGCTGGGGCTGCGCTGGTGACCCAGCCCTAAGCGGCGAAGGCAAAGTCTGTGCTGGTTATATTTGTCCTTTATGCTGCAGAGCATAGCATGCGTGCTCCTTTCTCAGAGGACACCTTGTCCAGTTCCTCAAAGAGTCATGAACTTGCTGCTGGCTTCCTGGAGAAGATGCTTGAAGCCTCCAGGGAGCTGAGCCCCGCCGGTGCCGCCTCCCGGCGCGCCAGACGCGAACACTTAAAAATACTTCTCCCGTAGCAGCACAATTGGACTCTCGCTGTCTGATTCCTGAAACATCTGGGTTCGTGCTCCACAGTTTGTTTATTTTTGTATGAGCCTGAGAAAGGATCAGGAGCCTGAGGCCGTGGCAGAGCCCTCAGCCTGCAGGAATCAGGGCTCGAACAAGTGGCACGGGATCGATGCGGCTGCTGTTCTTAGAAGGACTCTCCTCTTCCTAGAAGTTTTCATCCTTTCACCAGGCACTTATTTCCCTCCCTCTCCTCCCTTACATCGTTTTTGCAGCTGTTTTTTCTTGGGGGTTTGGGTTTTATTTACATCTTCTCTTAGTAACGTGGACTGTATATGTCTCCTTGA
The DNA here is from genome assembly GCA_013399875.1 of Gymnorhina tibicen. NCBI lineage: Eukaryota > Metazoa > Chordata > Aves > Passeriformes > Artamidae > Gymnorhina > Gymnorhina tibicen. Next base: position 974,595 of record VXAZ01005693.1, on the reverse strand, counting down.
AATTGGGATTCTCCTCCGTGTAGAAGAAGCTGGGTTTTGTGAATGAAAAAAATCTGTTCCACTTCAGATTGTAACGCTGAGTTATGGAACAAAATGTCTTCAACTCCGTATTGTGGATACGGTAAGGGATTATCTTTTTTAATGACAGTTACAAAGCTTCACAGAATTGTTTCAGAATTGGCCTGATAAATGATGAAATATTTTGTTGCAGCTTAATTACGGAGAACAGGAGCTTATGGTTTACCCTTATTTAAATATGTACATGAATCTTTTCAAAGTAATAGGGCAAATATAGTACTGTTTCTGGAGGCTTAAAAGAAGATTTGTGCTCTAATATTAAATTTTTAATGTATTATTCATGAGGAAAGCCAAGCTGAAAGCTTTTTTTTTTTCTCCCCTCAGTGGAAATGAGCTTGAAGAATACATTATCTGTATAGAAAAAAAAAATGTAAAGGATTCTAGCTCTTGCTAATAGTGGTGTGGTGCATGCAAGTACTGTTGGAATTTCCTCAGGGAAAAGAAAACAGAATTTGCTTGAAAATAAGCTGATACAATCATTGAATAATTTGTACAACATTACTGGAATTCAATTCCTAAAATAAGTCAGGGTAATTCCAGTTAGAATGTGCTTTATGGAATGATGGAGTGATTGTTTATTGAAGTTGCTTTAAACTCCATGTCTAAGAATTACTGCCTCTGGTTTGGATACAGGGCTGGGCTGTGTATTTTTGTTGCTTGTGCCGCTTTCAGGCTGGCTTTTGCAGATGTGTGCATGTGCACACCATGTATTCCTGGAGATCTCGATGTACTTTTGGGTTGTTAAGGCAGGAAGAATGTGTGTGAGCTTTGGAATTTGGAGGAACTATATAGTATTAGGTAATCCAGTGCATCTTTTCAATATGGAATGTTTTATACCTTGTGCAGACTGATGTTTGTAATTATATTTCCTGCTGTGGTATAACTGTAAACAAGACGTGTAAGCCAAGTGACATCATTTTTAGTGTTCTTTTTCCTTTGTACTTTCTCATTCCTAGATCATGCTTGGTTTAGTTGCCTGAGATGACTCCAGGAAAAAAAAAACAAAAACAAGTTGCTGTTTAAGCAGCCCCAGAGATACATTTTTCCATTGCCTTACTAGAATCTTACACACCAATTAGTTTATGAATAAGAAAAAGATCAGTAATTATTAATATCCAAACACCGTAATTGTATCTTATGAAAGACATAACTTAAATTGTTACTCAAATGCTGAGATCTCATCTAGCAGGATTTCCTAGATACGGTTAATGTCATTTCTAGGCATTGGATAAAACAGGAATATTTGCTCCCTGTGATAAGGGAATAAAGTTAGGGTGTAACAAGCTAAGTGCTCCTCTAAACCTTACTATTAAATTATATGAGCACCTCCCAGTTTTTAATATATATTCAGCCCCAAGGTCCTCCTGAAAAGGCTGTGCGTGTGCCTTACCTAAGAATAAAGCTGAAGCAGAAAATGTTCTGCAGTTGGTTTTTACACAGGGTTTAAAAAATTATTCTTATGGACAAGGAACTGTTGCACAAAAACTTTGAAGCTGCTTGTCCAACAAATGGAAATTTGGAGTGGAGCAGAAAAGTGGATCGGGTTCTCTTCAGACTTGAGCTGGTTTACATGGGTGGGGCTGACCTTTTTCCCTGTGCTTTGCAGGACATACATCCTATTAAGAAGTACAATGCAGTGTTGTCTTTTGTCACTTGATCCAGAGCTTGGGAAACCTCAAGTCCACGTCCCCAGCTGTCATTTGGAACAGTTAATACCTTCTGGCATTGCTTGGAACTTCTGTATTGTCTCTCCTTTTGATGGGAGTGTCCAAAACTTGGGGTTGCAAGAGAAGACACCTATTTGATACGTACTTGGAGCCACATTCCTTAATATTTGCTGTGAAACTTCCAGTGGCATAAATCACAAACACATAAATGATAAACAGAATGTTTAATGTTAACAGAATGATAAGATGAATGTCTCAGATTTACAGAACCTGCCATTTTTTAATGTTACCCATGAATATAACAATCTTTGGGATTGAAGAGAAGACGTAAGGTAGTGGTGGGAAACCTAAAACCTGTGGCCAGAGAGCAGGTACAAACATCCCAGGAGTGTTGGAATCACTTTGTGGTGTTAGCAGGTGGTGCTGGAAGCGTGTTTTGACATGTGGCTTGTCACAGGTATTTGGAAACTGTGCTCATCCTTCAATAAAGGAAGGGCTGGAACAGCCTCTTCAGTGCTTGGGCTCAGCTGTTTGACTGCACCAGCTGATTAAATAAGGCCTTTGAACAATTGAATTTCCTAAAATGAGAGAGGAAAAACCCCCAAGTTTTGAGGATAATGTGTTTGCTTAAGTGCTCAGTGGCCAAGGCATCCTCTGCCTGAGAAAACTTTCCACTTTCACCTCTGGGCGAAAGGAGGAAGGAAGTGTTTAAAAACAAAAAAAAAAACCTGCTGTGAAAGCCCATCCAGAAGCTTTGCCCTGTTTGTGTAAGCTCTTTCCCTTGGGAATTGTGTTGTGGACTTGCAGCTGGTACACAAAATACTCGGAGCAAATAATCTTCCATTAAATGTTCTGCCATCAGAACCCTCTGTACGGTGGCATTTTTCTCGCAGCACCTCATGGAGACCTCACAGGGTTCCCCAGGAATCCTGGAAGCTGGGGCACACCTGGGAGGGACAGGAGACTGTGTTTGATGTCCAGAGTTCCCAGTTCAGCCTTGTTGAGGAACCTCATGTGAAGCCCTAGTCCTGTGTTTTGCTTTTGTTACAAACAGCATGTTCCATTTGTATTTTGGCTATGCAGGTCAGCAGTGTGGAGTGGTCAGGAAATAGTAGCATTGGGCACAGAAGCAGAAGGATTTAAATGAAGGGGTTATTTTGCAAGATTTTTGGGATAAGCAAGTTTTGCTGGACTGTTCCTGGTCTTGGCCAACTCCAGTGACTTACAGGAAGGACCAAAGCAGTGGTGTGGGGGATGGCGATCTTTCCCTTAACTGTAAATGTTTGCAGTATAAACAGCTGAGCTGTTCATCAGGGGTTCCCAGGGGAGAGAAGAAAAGCAATATTGGCATATTTAGGGTGGGTTCTAGTGTAGACAAATCAGATGCATTGTGCCCTACAAGTGCTTATCAGCTTGGCTTTGTGAGCTCTGCTGTGGTCAGCTGGGCTGGTGGCCGAGCTGCCAGGAGGGTGAGGAGAATATGCACAGAAACTACTTTGGAGCTATAATGATGTAGCTAAAACAAGAAAATAAAACCCTTTTTTTTCAGTGTTGAGACCCATTACTGCCCAGAGACTTCCCCCTACCAGCTGGCCGGGTCTTGGCAGGAGGTTTTTGGCAGTGAGTGTCTCAAATACGCTGGACTTTACTTTGTTTATTTTGTAGGGCTGGAAATCCTTGCATGTGTGGGGACCCGTGGGAGGGGACTCAGGCCTTGGTTTCTGCTCACGTGTCACCGGAGTGCAGCTGTTCAGCAGAAAGGAGAATGTCCTGCAGCACTGCAAGAGTTACATCCAGAGTTGTACTCTTGATGTTTGTTAGATTTTGGTCTGGGAAAATCCTGTTGGGTCATGGATTTCACAGAATCCCAGAATGGTTTGGGCTGGAAGGGACCTTAAAAGATCATCCAGTTCCACCTCCCATGCCATGGGCAGGGACACCTTCCATGAGACCAGGTTGCTCCAGGCCCCATCCAACACTTCCAAGGCCTTGGACACTTCCAGGGATGGGGCACTCACTGCTTCCTTGGGCAATCTATTCCAGTATCTCCCTTGTCATGTTTTTCTATGTCACCAGGAGAAATAAGATCTAAGACAGGCCCTAATGAAGCCAATAATGCAGCTATTTGTCCTCGTTTTGGTTATGTAGAATCGGGAGAGGTGCCAGATATTTATCTTGCTTTGCAGCAGGCGTGCCAGCGCATACAGAGCTTTCCCGCTGCAGCTCTGTAGAGCTTTGGGAGATCAATTCAAATGCAGAGTCTGTTTAGATTTTAGTAATTCATTGAATGTGCTGGGCTGGGCAGAAGGAGCCAAGTGGGCTCTGCCCAAACTCATAGCACTCAGCCAGCAGCCAGAAAAAAGCCTTTCAAATCGCTTGTGCCATGGTATGGTGCAGAACATAATACTCATTAGTTGTGCCGAAAGGGGTTTTTAAAGCTATCAGGATAAACAACACACCCAGCTGTGCAGGTGTGACCGTCTTAGGCGCTGCTTTCCTCTGGGTTTGCTGCACGCAGCTGGGGGGTCCTAGAGGCACCCGGAGGGTTTTCGGTTAGAAGTTGTTGTTTTTGTGCCCCTCTTCCCCTCAGTGTGAGTTACAGCCCACGTGGCGGGGGGTGGCTGTGTGAACACCTGCGTGAGGGGTCAGTGCAGACACCTGAAGTGCAGAGGGGCCCAGGCTGAGCTGCTGAGAGCAGCATGGGGAGCGGGAAGGAGTTGAAGAGGAGCGGTGCTGGGCGTCGGCGCTGGCTGGGGCTCCCTCAGCTCGGGGCTGGTTCTTGCTGGGAGAGGAGAAGGGGCAGGAACTCGGGACGGCTCTCTAAGTGCTTGAGTACACATGTAAGTATAGACTTAATATGATTTAGCATTTTTGAGTCCTCATGCCTGGGGTTTCCCGTCTGAGCTAAGTGCAGTAAATGTGCTGGATCCATCATCTGGTCAGGGCTCCTGCCTGAGCTCATCTGCTGCTTCTCTGCCCTGAGCCAAAGTGGGAGCTCTGCTATGAAAAGTGCTGGTGGTAAGGCAAGGCTCCTGCCTCCCGAAGAGATGAAAAGTGCTCTGCAAGACCTGGCTTCTTTGACCTCTGAGAACAACAGGACTGTAAGATCTCTCACCCCTTCCCTGGAAATGTCCAAGGCCAGGCTGGACGGGGCTTGGAGCAGCCTGGGATAGTGGAAGGTGTCCGGGCCCATGGCAGGGAGTGGAATAAGCTGATCTTTAAGGCCCCTTCCAACCCAAACCATTCTAGGCTTCTATGATCTGTTCAGTGTAAATGGTGGAAATCTGGCTCTTTTATGCCAAGAAAGAAAAGGATGCAGAGCAGTGGGGATAGTATTGCATCATAATGTACTGAGTACACAGCTCACCCTTGCCACTGCATCAGTGCTGGAGGAAAACAGCGGGGGTTTTTTTGCCAGATTGGGCAGGGACCAGCTGATCTGAAGTGTTCTGCATAAACAGCTTGGGCAGGAATGTAGGCTAAGAGTGGCTGGGGCTTGGGCAAGATGCAGAATTAGAATAATTTCTCTTGCCTCATGCCTGGGCTCTCTCTTAAAATTAGCACAAAGACACATGCTGAAGAGTAAGCTAGGGAAGAGTTTCAGCTTTGTTAATGGGCTCAGATGCAATTTTTTTACCTCCTTGTAGTCTACCTTTGATAAGGTCAGTGTGTGGCCTTTGTTTGGGGATAACAGGAGTGGGCTTTGTTGAATGAATCCACGTAGTTAAAATTACCATCATTTTGGCTCCAGTAAGCAGCAAAAAATTACTGTACTGATTTTGTTGGGATTTTTTTTCCCTCTAATATAATTAAGGAAACAGTTTATTTTTAACGTTTCTAAACTTGTAGTCCTGAAGACACTGGTTATTTAATAGCCTCAGTTATACAGCACTCAGTTATTCATGCTTTCTCATGACTCCTCTGTGAAATAGCAAGTGGGCTGCTCTCAGTGTTCCAGGAATGTCAGGAGTTGAAGCATGGGCATTAAATCTTGTGCATTCCTTCAGTACAAAGTTTAGGATATTTCAAATAGGTCAGAAGTACTCGACGTTGTGGGTATTTGGAGAGGCAATTAAACGTGTCTGCAGCTGTTCCAACCTGCAGCTGAATTGTCAGCTTGGTGGAGACATCTGAGTGCTTGTTTAAGACACCAAAATGCTTTTCAAAAAATCTCGCCTGTTAATAATAACAATAAAAGAACCCCTAATGTTTCTTATTAGCTGAATTTCTCAACAGGCAATAAACTGTGGCTTTGTTTTAGGAAGGAATTGCTGGAAGTTCATCAAGTTTCACTGCTTTCATTTTTTTGTCAAAACTGTAGACACTTTATCATAGAAAGCTTGCAGTTTCCTGTATCTTTTGTTTCATTCTTGATCTAGTTTTAGCTTTCTGAATATCATATTTCCAGGTGGGAATGTGCGGCTTTTAATGGTCTGGGAATGCTGAATGGATAAAATACTCATGACTCCAAAGTACAAGGTCAGAAGAGCTAGGATTGAATATTTTCCAGCTTATATCTTGGGGCCAGTTGAAAACACAGTAAATGTTAAGAAAAAAAGAAGTTTGAAAAGTGAAGGAGAGATGCAGCACCAGGGCAACGCGAGCTATTTTAGCAAATTATTAATGAGACTTTGCAATGTGCTTCTGTGGGGGTTTTTTCCTTACTTCTTGACTTGGTGTGTAACAATAGATGCTCTGTTACAGCTTCAATTTTTTGTCAGAGATACCTGGCAGAGCTGCTGTTCTGCAGGTGACACTTCAATCGAACTGAAAACCCACAGTGGTTGATACTGTAATTAATTTAGATCTAAAATAGTTACAGAAGATGTGTAGGTTTTACTGAAAACATAAATTGATCCAAATTCTCTCCAGCTTAACTGATGAGGGCAGATTCAGCAGCTTGGAGAAGAAAGCAGCAAATAAAATTACATTTTTCTCTCTCTGTAATAGGCACTTGTATTACATATCTATAAATATTGTAATTATTTTTAAAAAAGAATTTATGAAGAGTGATCCAAGATGGGGTAAAATCTGCTGCATGAGAGCTAAAGCTGCAGAAGAAATTACCTTGGCAACAATTTTTCTCCAAGTGAGATTCTGTCCCAGCAGATTTCACTCCAGTGTAACCCAGACCTCTTCTTGAGAAATCCTTGCAACAAGTAAGTTTCTAATCAAAATCTGATGTTTTTATTTTGCTCCCACAAGGGCTGGATTCAAGTAACCTGCTAAGTGATACTTGTCGTATGATGCCTGTAAATTGATTTTAAGAGTGTTTTTAGTTGTTAGAAACAGCTGTTACTTTTAGATTCTGTTAGTGACTGAAGCACAGATAATACAGTGATTCAGAGAAAGTTTCCTCTTCCAAATGAGTGGGATTTCTCTTTATTCCTTTGTGTCTGGGTTTCATAATACAGAGAAATTTTTAAGAGGGGCAGGGAGGAATGGGGAAAAAATGTAATCACACCAAATAAATCTACATCTCTGTTAAAGTCAGTGTCTCTTTGAAGCTAAGCCACCTCTATTCTTCATCCAAGGAAGCAAGGTAAATACTTCATAAATGGTCACACGTTGTTCCCTACTCCATTAAGAATCTTTTCCAGAACTTACATGATGTAAATGGCTTGGGTTCTGTAGAACGTTACCAGAAGCAGCATCGTTTTAGATGTGTCTTTTCTCACAGGGTGAATGTTTCGTGAGACCTGCACTCAATTTCCACAAAATCCCAGCGGGTAGGTTGAAATAAATGGGGTTTAGAAAGAGAAAACAAAGGAACTGCAGAAAAGAAGTTTGATTTTTTGCTATTAGGGATGTATCTTTTGGGGAGCAAACTTTGGATGAGTGAATTTCCCTGGCAGGAATTAGACTTGTAGCCTGTCCCAAAAATAATCCCCAGGGAGTGAATGAAAAATTCATAAGGTGAAATGGAGAAACAAAACTTTTTTCTTTGCAGAAAGCACCCTTTAACATATTTTTGCAAGATGAATTTGTTAGAGAAGAGCTGTTCCTAGGAAAGAGAGGAGAAAGCTTGCAAAAATAGACTAATGCTTTGGATTTGATGTCTTGCTGAAGTATTTGCTGCAAAAAGTACCATAGAGAACATTGCTGTCTCTATGGGAACATCTTTGGGCTATATTTAGGAAAATTAAATTAAGCTTATTCTCCTCAGATGAGCAAGGTTTTGATAAGGCTTTGATTGAAGGTGTAGTGGTATTTTTGGGAGGAAAGAGTAGAGGAGTTTCTTCTACCTTTGGGTTTGGTGAACCACTTGTCTTACACTTTTCAAGTCAAAAAAAAAGCACTAAAACTGTCACTTATATTTGAGGCAACCTGTGTGTGGCAGGAGGCAGGAAGAAGCTCAGCTTGATTTCCCAACCCCACGCTGTGAATTTGGTCACTGGGGGAAAAGAAAACCCTATTAAAACCCTTACAAAGATCAGTTTATTAAACTGAACAGATTTGATAAGGAAATGAGCTGATTATAGGTACGATGTCCCGCAATATTCTTTAGGTTTGGATCTCTCCTTGTCTTGAAAACTCAGTGACTGGGTAAAAGCTGTGTGGCAGGTGGGTAACTTGGTGTTTTACACACTGTGTGGTGCCTGTGGAGCACAGAAAAAGAGGTTTTTACAGCTCTTCTTCAGTAACTTCATACTAATTTCATGGCATAGATTCTTCAGGAAGATGTGGCCCGGGGCTACAGAGGCTGTGTGCGTGTCCGTGTCACACGCGAGTGTCCGTCCGTCTGTCCCTTCATACCCTGTGCAATAAGAAAACACTCTCCCAAAGGGCTTTTCTTTAGCTTGTTTATCCCTCTTTCTTGTTCAGTCAGCATTGGTTCCAAGACTTCTTTCACTATTATTATTATTATTATTATTATTATTATGATGTCAGCTGTGAGTTCAGTTAATGTGTGGGGGTAGCAGTTACTGCCTGGGTTGTGTGACGGCTCCAGGTGCTGCCCGTTCCTCGCCTGTTCCTGCTTTTTCCCTGTGTTTGAGCTGCTGGGGATGGAGCAAGTTGTTCTTCCCTGCCTTTCCCACCATGTCCCATCAGCAGAAGCCGGAGCAGAGCGGATGCTGTACATATTTCTGCTCTATAAACACGTGCTTGTTTACATTTGCTTCCCTGCCGTTCCGACTCGGATCCTCTCCCGATGCCAGAGGGGATCAGCCCTGCCTGACAAACGCGGAGATCCAGCTGTTTTGACCCCGTGTGCTGCTCCTGTTCCCGTTTGTTTGTTTCTCCTTTGTCTTCCTTCCCAAGTATTTAACAAATTATTGTTAAATATTTTCCAGAATTTTTTTTCAAAGAGGCCAACCTTGGAGCGATTCGAAATTGAGTCGAGATACACAAACATCTGATCTGGTTACTGTGTGTTACTGGTGCTGGAAAACAAACTTAAGTGCTGAGTAAAATGGAAATAAAACAGTCCCTTTTATTGCAAGCTGCTACTAATGTTTGGCAAACCCTTCTCAAGAGAAACCCTCTGCCGTGGGTGCAGCAGCTCCCGGAACCTCAGCACTGCAGATTTTGCAGCTTTAAACTCCCAGGTCTTTGCTGATCCAGCTTCACCAAACCGTGACATTACACCAACATTGCAAATACATCGAATTCTTTTTATCAGCAGAAAAGGCCGGGTTGGATTCACAGGCCACATCTGCTGGTGAACTTTGTGCAGTGTATTTTTTTTCCTCTCTCTCTTTTACTAGAAGAAAGGTTTGTTTGTTGGCGGCTGCTCGGGGCGGGACAGGAATGTAATGCATGCACAGACTGCGCAGTATTTCCTGTTCAACTGCTGCTCCAAACCTCAGCGCTGGGAAAATATCCAGATCCAGCAGCTCCAGCCTTGCTCAAACAGCAAAGAAATGCTGCAGAGTCCGAAATGCTTTGTTTTTCACACAAACCACCGTTTTTAAAGTGAACCGTCATGGTGTGCCTGTGCTGTAAATGTATCAGTGTGTGGCTGTTGCTCTGTAATATTTATAGATTATTGGGCTGAGACAAAACACTTGAAGCACTGCGGGGACAGGGGGATGGCTCCATAATGCCACTGCAGAAAGTTCTGTTTGTTTTGTATCATAATACATCTCCATAGCATTGCTTGCATACTTCAGTTAGCTTGGTTTACCACCCAGTTACAAACCGTGGCAGTCTTGTGGCAGTGCAGCTGCTTTCTCATTATTTGCTATATTTTATTTTGCCCTTAAACTGGTTTGAAGCATCGCTTTTGCATTGCATGAATTCCGCTCCAGGAGTGAAAGATTTCACTCAAAAGGCAAAAAGCTTGGAGTTGAATCACTTCTGCCAGCTAGCACTGAACTCCAGTGCTGCAAACCTGGCCTTGAGTGTAGTGTGAAAGTGAGATGAAGGCGTTATTTCTTTTAATTTTTCATCTTTTTTTTTTTTTCTTCTTCTTAAGTGGTTCTAGTCCTTTGTACTTGTTTCAGACTATCAGCTGATGGAAGGGTGATTGTGGGGTGTAGCCGCTTACTTATTTACTTATTTTATTTAATCATTTACTGATTTTTTTAAGCAGATGTGTATTTTGAGCATGTGTATTCACAGGCTCCTCTGGAACCTATGAAGTGCTATCGCTCTTCTCAAAAAAAAGAGAAGCAAAAATACTAGGAAAAGATTTGACTGTGAACTGTGTATGTGGGCATGTATGCATTTAGAAATGTGGCATAGCCTTGCAGCACCTTTTTTTGTGTGTTCAGTAGTTGTTCAGCCCTGTACGAAAAGTGAGTGTGCACAGATAAGCCTTGAAGACTGGGGCACATCCATCCTGGATGCTCCAAGGAGAGCACAGGCAAGGCAGGATGGACACATTCAGCTCCTCTTTCAGAGCTGTCCAGCTGTTTATGTCAAAGGCAAAGGTCCAGCAGCTCCCTGGCTCATCTTGCTGGGGGAGTTACTGCAGGTGAGCATCTTCTAACTTCTCCTTTGTATTCCCTTCCATCTTGTGTCCCAGTGGCTGTTAAGTGGCAAGCAATACAGGCACAAAAATGAAAGTGCTGCTTGTTAATTAGTTCCTTCCTGGATTACAGGAGCCCTACTTTTCAGTCCTTTGGAGATACAGATCTACACGTGCTGCTTCTCGGAATTGGAAGTGGTCTCAGTGTAGCCCTGTCAGCTTGTCAGGCACTGGAGCAGGGGAGGAGGAGGCCAAAATCTGTGCTGTTTAATTTGAGCTTGAAGGTATTTTGCTCAGAACATGGTTCAGCAGGTTAATTGGGTTCTTAAAACAGTATTTAACTTTTCAGCTTCACTCTGAAACATGGATGCCCCCGAAGCCGTGGATCTGCCTTCAGTCTTTGGGCTGAATAAATGCCAGAGTTGGGTTCTGACAGATACATTTATTTTTACACGATCTTGCGTAGTAGCAGCTCTCCTCACTTGTGGAATACTGCAGAAGATGTTTAAATCATGGCTTATATGAGAAGCTGATGGATGAAGGTTGTACCATCACGTATATGTGTCCAGGCAAATGGCAGAACGCAGGCTGAAGTGTAGCAACAGCTTTAAGGTTTTGGAATTTGCCTTGAGATCCATCAGGTTCTTGTGCTGTTTTGAGCCTTTTCATGGTTTCTTATCCCTCCTTGTCATTTAAGAGGCTTCTGTGTGCAGTTGGTGTTTTTAACATTTACTGGCTACATTTCATGAAGCATCACAGCCCCTACAGAGACAGCAGTGCTGAGTTCTCAGTCGTGTCTTTTAAAAGTGACTTCAGAATCTCACTACCTTTGATCCTTAAAATATGAGCATCCACTAACCGAGAGCAGATATTTAATCCACCCAGATTTGAGGATTGTAATAAATAATTTATGTAGGGCAAAATAAGGGGGGTTTGTTTAGCTTTAAGCTGCTGCAACAGAAACATTTCCAAAGCCTTGTTTGGTTATGTAGAGGTCTTTTTTCTTCATACAGCTTTAGCTGAATTGATGGATGAATTAACATCCATCCTGATGATTTTTGTCTCAGGTACTATGTGAAATTGTATTTTTAGAGGACATTTGGAGGTATGGAAGTGAAACTGTAGTGTTCTGATATCCACTGGATAGCTTCTGTCCAAACAAACAGACACAAGGATAAGTTATAGGAAAAGCAGTTCTTGTGTGGCTGTTTCATCTTAGCATACAGGTGCAATTCATGAGGTTGTTTTCCAAAACATCATGGAAGGATTTACTAAGAGTAATGCTCAGTTTTTTCCTAAAATTCCCTAAAAGCTCCTAAATCATATTGACATTTTTTTCAGCTCCAAGTGCACTGACCTAAAGAAATTACCTCAAAAATAAAAATAAGTTACTCGGTTATTTTTCCCTCGTGTCCCCACCTGCCTTATGTATTCAAGCTTTTTTTCCTTGCCTGTAACTATTTATTCAGCTCCATCCAGAGCATACTACTAATGGAATGCCTGGGAAACAGGCTGGTGGAGAGGGAGAGTCAAATGTTTTGGAAAGATTTTTATTTCACTAAACTAGTCTGGGATCCCTCCCTTCAAAGTAATAATTTCAGTGGAAAACCCAAAACCTTGCTTCTACTTAATTCTGCTGCTAGGGTGAAAAAAGTTGCCTGTTTCAGTTGAAATTAAGGTAATTCTGGAGTATAACATGCTGAATTTAAGCAGAGCAATTTGCTTGGGCTGTACGTGTTTGAAGGTTAAACCAGCTGTGGGTGGTTGCTTCAGGTATTGTGACAGTGCTTTTATTGCTGTATTTTCTGCAAAGTTTACATGGGAGATGAAACCTTTCACTGATAAACTGCAAATGGCATTTTAAAACTCAAGTTACGAGAGCATCACATGCAGATTTGGCACCAAGTGTTGTAAAACAATTTCTGCCCTGGTCAATACATCACAAAAAGAGGAGCTGTATCAGCAAGTTGACGATTTTCTACTTAACTGTTTCTATCTTGAGGCATGTGGGATATAAAATTTCATTTTTCTAACAAGATCAGATACAGCCTCTTAAGAAGTTGGAGAAATAAGGCATTTCTAATCATGTATAGAGTTTAAAACTGCTTCCTTTGAAGAAAGGCTTTGTTTAATATCAGTTAATTCTGACTCGCCTCTTTCTATCCTGTGTTATGAACAAACTTATGGGGAGAGCTCACCATACCCAGATGTTCATTTTATTGCATTTAGCGAGTTCATCTGTATGTGGGGAAGTCTCTTCATGATCCAGTTTCATATTATTTGGGAGAACTGGATATTGCATTCATTTAATTAGGAGAAATTCAGCCGTAATTAGCTCACTCCTGGCTGCAGAGGGATGGGCTCGGAGCCTTCCAGTCACCCCGAGGTGGCTTCCTGCAGCAGCGAGGGGTTTGTGGTACTGTGGCTGCACAAGAATCTGCTTTTGTAATTTCACATCACTACAGCAAAATCTGATGGGGGAAGCCCTCAACTGAACTTGTTTAGAGTACAGTACATGAGGGGAAAGATCTTTTTTTTTTACTGTGTCACTTGTGCTGCTGCTGGAACTGTCCTGGTGGGAGAGCAGCACAACCCCTCTGCCTCCAGAGGATGGTTTGTGTGAAAGGAGCTTGGAGAAGATGCTGTAGATTACTTCTATTAGCACCTCCTGTATTAATTTCTTTTATAACATTTGTGTTATTATACCTGTGTGTGTTAATACTTGGGCTTTGTTATGGTCTTTCTCTCCCTGTTCTCTTGTAAACCACCCAGCACGGCTCCATACCTCCCATTGAAGCTTATGTGATTGCAGGAATTTATTTCAAAACTTGCCTTTATCTTTCCTTGAACCCCTCCCCCAGTGCTGTGGGTTTGTTAGGACTTGCCAGAAGACTTCCAGAAGCACAGTTCTGGGACTGTCTTTGGATTCCAGACAATTCAGGGATTAACATACCCTCAAACAGTGGGTGGTGCACGGGTCATGGGCAGTGAGGCTTGTCCTTAGAAATGGCATCTGGAAATTGCAGGTGAGACCCTAAATTGGGGCCAATCTGCACCAGAGTTACTTCCCTTCTAGACAGGAAGAACTGTGCTCCTGTTTCTGACCCTGGCTGCAAATAGTGTTTTACAAATTCAGGTAATTTGACAAAAGTGCTTCACTGAAGGCTCTTGCAGACCTGCGGGAGATCCCTGGCAAAGCAGTGGGGGATCTGTGCGCTCTGCTCTTCAGTGTGGCCTTAAACCATATGGAAAAGGAAAAAAAAGTGTTCAAAATTAGCGAGGGAAAAGGTTATGTATTTGTTAGTGCATGTAAATAGATGTGTGTGTATATATGTGCATCTGTATATAGATTTAAAACCTAACTGTGAAAAGTTGTAGGAAGGCAGCATGACTTTGAATGACTGGCCTTTAAAATAGCAGATGGAATTAAATGTAGATACACGTGACGTTTTCTGCATGGGAAGATCTAAGAATTCTTGATTTATATTTGCAGCGATGCCTGAAATCCCTACTAATGAAGCGATCTCGGTGCTATAATCAGATCTGAAAAATCACATTAGCCCATTGTTCACTTGTTGTAAACCTCAAGTAAGATACTAGGAATTATTGGAAAAGCAAGAGAACAAAGCATTGCGTGGGTGTATACATTCCTGGTGGAATTTCTTCCTTTCATCCTGGATGTTGTGTGTGCTTCCAGTCCCTCTCTTCCTGCTTCAAAAGTATGAATTAGGGACTGCAGGAAGGTAAGAAACAAGGATGCTCAGAGTTCTGAAGCAGCTGAACTCTTGCCTGAGCTGTGGACCTTCCTGCCACACGATACTTTGGGCTCTAAAAGTCGGTGTGGGTTCAAAAAGTGGTGGGGCCAAGCCGTGAAAGAGGAGTCTGTTGAGCATTATTACACACACATTTGGTGTGTTCAGGTGGGGGGAGGTCCTTAAACTGCACTTGGAAGGAAGCTGCGGTGGTGGGAGGGGAAAGCATCTCTCCAGCCTCACCCTGATCCTTTCCTCAACCCTCCTGCAGACACCTGCTGCTCTCCGTCTTCGCTGCGCTCACACAGAATGGGTTTTCATGTTGTGGAGTTGTTCTGCCTGGGCTTGTTCGGGACACGGTGTTGACGTGTTCCATGTGCAGCGTTTGAGATCTGAAACATCACTGGAAGTGTCCTCAGCGTTCAGTGTGGTGGGGTGACGATGGTTTCGTGTGTCTGGGGAGGGTGTAGGAAATCGGCTCCAGAAACTGAGGTTGTAACCTCCAAAAGGTGGAGGAGGGGAAAGAAAATGTTCCCTAAATTCCATATGCTGGATGCTGCTCAGAGTTGCAGTTCGGGTAACTCACTTTACCCTTCTAGTATCGTTACTGCCTGCTCTCACCTTTGAGCTTTTAAGGAATGCCAGGTTTTGTCCTCAGCAGTTTTTTCTCTTTAAAATTTGCTGCCGTCCAGAATACTTAAATTTGTTTTGGTAATTCAACATCAGTGCTTCTTTTGCAGTTGTTCTATTTGTGCTGTCACTGCTTCAAGGAAAGCAAGTCCAGCAAACAGCACACGGATGGCAGGGGGTTCAGGGTAACTAAGGAAGGAGAAACTGTTTTCCATGATGCACAACGCTGTCAGAGTTGCTAAAAATGAGATAGGGTACAAGTATTTTCTGTGTATGCAGTACTTGTATTTTAATGGAGCACAGCACATAAAGCCACCTGAGAACTTCGGTTCCTTGCTGCATCCAAAATTATCATTTATTAAGTCACTGTAAAGCCTCTATAATAGCTTATTAAAGAAAATCCCTTTAAAATAACATCTAAATTAGTGGAAAGCCCTGTTTGAAACAGCACTGTGTTATGAATGGCAGAATTGTCAAGACTAGAAACCAACATGAAGGATTATTTTTCCTAGTAAAATGTTTCAGTGAGTGAAAGGGAGTGGCCAGATTTCGACTGTATGATTGGATCCAAGTATTCTTAGAAGGTTTGGACCAATCAGTGTTTTTTATCTAGAGATTTTTGAATGTTTATTTAGACAATTTACTGTCTCTTTCTGCAGTGAGTAGAGATACAAGTATTAGTTCTGAAATGGTTTTGGTGTTTCCATTGATCTGTCGTACTGCTGAGGCTGTGAGTTAGGAATTTAAACACCCTGCTGTAATTGATACCTGCATTCAAATGAGATAATTTGCCCTCATATTTTTAAGTAGAGGCTGAAAACAAACCAGAAATTAGGAAGGTTTCTGTGGCAGTAGCTGTAGGCAGCAGGACACACAGCATTGTTCTTCCCGTTCTAATTTCAGCATATTTCAATTTTTAATGTCGGAAAGGAGTTCTCCTTGCCAGGATTATATTGCAACTAACTTGCTTGTGCTTGCAATACTGTTTTTTCTGAGTGCTTTTAAAATGTCCTTCCCAACTGCCCAGGTATCCTTTGGGGATTTCTAGAAGCATGTTGTTGCAAACAGAATGTGACATTTTGAGCATGAGTCTTTCACTGTAACTTGTAGCACTGGTGGCCAGGGTTCTGCATGTGTTTTGGGTTTAACTGGAGTATTGGTAAGTGGCATTGGATTGGTTTCAGTTTACAGGTGTCTTTTAAAGTAATGAAACACTTCCTTAAGCACACAAATCTCTGCACTGTTCTGACTTTATCCTGTTATCTGAGCACTTTTTAAATTGGTGGAAGTCTATAAAACCCGTTTAGTTTTTGATATTGGTACGCTTTGCTCTTAATGGCAATTAATAACTGAACCTGGGCATTGCTCACGCCTTAAAGCGGAAAAGTGGCAAATATGGAAATTGTAGAATCCTAAAATTATTTGGGTTGGAAGAGACCTTAAAGATCATCCAGTCCCACTCCCCTGCCGTGGGCAGGGACACCTTCCACTGTTCCAGGTTGCTCCAAGCCCCATCCAGCCTGGCCTTGGACACTTCCAGGGATGTGGCAATCACTGCTTTTCTGACTTTGTTGTCAAAGCACACGTGGGGACCTGCACACCTTCAGAGCGAGATGGAATCCCTCAGGTCTTCCAGGGAGATCTGTTCCATTCCATGCACAACTCCTTCTTCCACTGAAATTTTCTTTATATATTAATAATTGTCTTGTATTTCTGTGGCCAATCTCCTTGATGGCCCTGGATACATTTGCACTGTCAGGAGGGAGGTGTGTGCATGAGGAAGTTCCCTAATAATCTGTGAGGGGAAGAAAGATGGGGAATTGTATTTTGATGTGCGTGATGGGACTTACTAAGAATTTCCTTTACCTGTAGCTTTGGAATGAGGAGGGAGTGTTTGGTTTCCTATCCGACATAGGAAACAGGTAGTTCTAAATAAACATAATCTAGAAACATGACAATAGATAATTAAAATAGTTGGTGAACAAATCAAGTATTACTTAAAACATTCTAAACCTTTTCTGCAGGTCTTTTATTTTATTCTATTTTATTTTAATGTGTTCAAGATCTTTTTCTTAGGGGAAATCCCTGGATGTCTTATGTGCATTTCTTTTCTCTAAACTATTGCTTTTAACTACAGTTTTCATTCTTTAGAAACGCTACACTTGCTTTCATTCAGCTGTATGTAATTTTTTACCACTTCAGGGTTATTTTTATCCTGGTAGACCAATAAGCAAGTTGAAAATCAAGGCCAGGGCTCCTGTTTCTTTAGCACCACCCTTGTTCCTGCAGCCTCTACGCTGGCGTCTTCTGTCTCCCAGCAGTGCTGTCAAACAGTAACAGAGGAAACCCGGAAACATCTCAGAGCTTTTCCTTGCAGGACTTTTTAATGTTCCACACGTGATTGTGAAGTTGTGTAGAAACTCTACAGCAGGCATTTAGTGCATCTCTGGTGTTCAGATCTCTTTGCTTTCTCAGTCCAGAGACACATTTGAGCAGCGAGTTATTTTGTGTAATTACAGTATCCACCTTGGATGTTACTTGGAAAACGCTCTGTGTTGTCTCGGTGTGATTATGCAGAGTTCCAGGTTGGTTCCAGGATGTCACTGTATGAGTCTGACAAGGGAAAAAATGAATCAGAACAGGAGAAAAAAGGGTCTCAGTATGCTGGAAAATCTCTGTAATCTTAACACTTGTTAAAGATTTCTGAGTATAACAACCATACATCTTCAATTCAGTTTTGTGGTGTGGAAAACCAGGTCTGTACCACATGAATTTATTTTTCTGCTGTGTGTTTTTTTTTTCCCCAGTGTCCCAATGTAATATCAGCTTGAAGAAGCAAAGGAGTAGAAGTATCTTTAGCACCTTATTCTGCTGCTTTCGTGACTACAATGTCGAGCCACCATCTTCCAACAGCACCAGTGCTCTGCCTCCTTTGGTGGAGGAGAATGGAGGACTTCAGAAGGTCAGGATTTTGTCTTATTTTGCTGTCATGTGGGTCTTCTGTAAGCAAGGCTTAATTCTGCTTCCAAAGTTTTGTCCTAAGAGGTTTCCTTGTGGGGAACAGCTGTGAGTTGCAGAAAGAATTACTGGTTTGATGATGGTGGATTGCTAATGCTGTCTGTTATCTGTAATCTAAAACTAATATTTCTCTTATGGGTATCGGCACTGTACATTTTATAAGCAACCAACGTTTAAAACCTGGCTAAGACACTAAAAAAAAATGGGGACTTCACATAAAATTTCAGCTGCTGAGTTGTTTCCAGCTTTGCTTCCCTTTCCTGATTACAGGAAGGTTAAAACGTGTCCACTGGAACATAGTGGAACCTTCTGGATATCACTTTAAAGGATTTTTAGTGACGTAAAAACAAACCAAAAGAACCATTATTATTTGGACCTTTTCTTCTAAGCAGACCCACTTATATTTAATACATGCTGAGTCCAGAGATAGCAGCTTTTGGCCTTAATAACCTCTCCAGGTTATTAAGTTTTGTTTAATGAGTCAAATGAATAGATAGAAATTTTAGATACAAATAACAGATAGAATACAAATATTACAACACAAATTCATATGTTCTTTATAAATCTGATAACACTGAGAGCACTTGTGTTATGAACTGAAGAATTTCAGTTCAATATGGCAAACATAGGAATGCCAAGTTTTCCATGCAGTTTCTAGGACTGAAATTGCGAATACAGGTGAATCCATGGTGGGGAATAATGGCAGAAATGGAGATTTCTCTATGGTTTTTTTACCCTTCTGCTTTTCACACCATTTTTCATGTCTGATGCAGCTGATTCCTTACTTCCCCTTGTCCAGTCCAGTTTTACTGTGGTTTGAATTTTGCTGGTTTGTGTTTGAATTGTGAAAAGCTCAGGAGAAAGAGCAAGGAACTGTTTGGTGGGAGAGAGGGAAGGAGAGCAGATGAAAGTGATGGAGATTTCGGGTACGTGTGGAGGTAAAGTCTGAACTGTAACAGTTCCTGCTGAAACTGCTCACACAGAGGTAAAATGCACTGAAAATCCTGCCAAGAGGAGGGATTGTAACATGTATTTTTAGACTTCTTCTGCTAGCCAAGGTACATTTCGAGTGAAATGAGGGAAATCTAGCCTGGATGTGCTGAAGGGAAAGCTGAGTAGCGTGTAGCATGTATGCACACATTCATCAGGGGAAAAAAAGGCATGGGAAGCTACTAAAATTTCCTTTCCACTATGCTGGGGAATGGAAATGAGGCAGAAGTGAGGCTACTGGCAAAACTACAGCTGAGAGAAAACGGGAGTTCAGTAGAAGTTAAAACATAAAACCACGTTCGTTTTTTTCTGTAGAAAAACGTGAGTTAAAATGGTCTGGAGTCAGTAGTTTCCAGATTGCATTTTGCAAAACAGTTACTTTCTAAATATATCTTACGCCTTGAGAGATTGCAGTTGTGTCCACACAAGTTTTCATCCTCCCTCTGTGCTGCCTCAGTGAGCAGTTCTGGAGTTGTGCAATACTTGTACACGAGACCATGGACGCAAATCACGGCATTCCTAAAATTACCAGATCCAAACTTAGGAGACTAGAAAGCTTCAGAGAATATATTGAAGAGAATTTAATTCGTGTTTTCTTCAATTCAATGAAAGGCACTCAGATATTCATATCTTTTTAGAAGAAATCAGTACAGCTAAACTTTTAGGTGGTTCTTGAGGTCAAGTAAGTCTGTGACACTGCTGTTTTAAATGCAGTGTTAAAGCTTAATAAGCTCTATATGTGTTTATACTGCTTTTATTTTGAGTGCTAACACAGTGTAAGTAGGAAATGCTTCTAAAGAAATAAAAAGAGCATTGAAGACTTGAATATGTTTGAATATTGTTACACTGCCAGGCTGGTGATTTTTCCCAGAGAGAGCTGCTTCAGAGCTGTGCAGGCTGCTTGAATTTGGTGGAGTTACACTGAGCATCTTGTCTAGATTCAGAAATAAGTAAGGTGGGGGAAGCAGCAGTGGGCTTTGGATTCTAAATTGGTGAAATGAAATGTCCAGGAATGACAAAATTGCCTCTCAGGAAAGAAAATAAAACCTGACAGTCCACCGCTTAAATTCCTCTGCTGTTTCATTAAAGCTCTTTTTTGCATTAGTTTCACTGCCAGGTTGGAATTGTTTAAATTCTGTTAAGCTGCTGCTCAAATGGTCACTTAGTTAAATCTGCTCTCTCTTTGATGTTTTATTAATTATTTATCACATCACAATTCACTTCTGGCCAGGCCCAGTCAGTTCCATGAGTTGTGACCCTTTCCTTGAGAAATGGACAAGGAAAATTGCGCAATAATGTCAAGCAGTTACCACTGGAAATGAGTATAAAATGGCTTGGATGTACTTCCCTTATGTCTTTGCTGTTCAGTGGAGTTGGTACATGAAAACTGGTGATAAAGACTTCAGAGGAAGGGAAAGGAATGGGGGAAGCCTCTGCTGGTTTCACTGGAATGCAGTGTTCTGTGTTGCTTCTGGCATATTCTGAAGCTGATGTGATAAGCCAACTTCCTTCTAATCGGGAGTCTTGATTTTTGTAAATGCTGACCTGTTCAAAAGGAGGGAAAGCGGGGGAGAGTATTTTATAAAGTAACTGAAAACACAGTACTGAAATTTTGTTCAGAGTACTTGTGATGTGTGATACAGTTTTTATTATTATTATTTGACTGTAGTAGAAAAAAAATGAAATCGGTGCTTCAGATTAATCAGTGCTTCATGATGTGACTTGATGATGCTTGACACATCAGGTGTTCTGTCGCTTCTTCCTGGGGTTGGAAGAAACACCAAACTGAGCATGGTTTTGATTAAACAGTTATTTTCAGTGCTGAATTCTGTTTTGTAAGTGGGGGGGGAGAAAAAAAGCCCAAAAACTTCTTTAAAGTATTGAGTTCACTTTTAAACCTTCTACTCACAGAGCAGCTGCTTGTCCAAGTGTGACTCTAATACTGGTAATGAACGGTCCATTCTGTCTCCTAAAGTTTCAATGCAACATTTTTTTCAATAATAACTTGTATTTACTGAAACTGTGGCGTATTTGTTGTCCTTCAAATGGCAGCAGCTATTCAGCACAGCACGAAGATGCCCTGCAAGATGGGATACCTGTGACAGTGGGTATATCAGCCTGCCTGCAGCTCAGATGCTGAGCCAGATGTGTCACTGGGAGCACACAATGTTCAGCCTCGTGAACTCCTTGGTAATTTTTTCCTGCCTCCTCACCAGCAGGCACCTCCCCAACGTCTTCCAGCTACTTCTTTTTTTTTTTTTTTTTTGTTAAGAGTGTTGGGAGAGGGAATTGTGTTTTGTTTTCTTCAGGACAAATTCAAATCTTCATTTTTGTTCCTCAGTTAGCAGCTTGACTCAGTTTCTGTATTTTCTGGATGGAATTTTTTTTTTCTGGGTACGTTTGTTACCTGACTTTTGAGGTGTTTGTGGATACAGACTTCATTCATTCAGGCTTGAAGGGGGAGTCAAGAGAGAGAAAGGTGAGAAAAGCTAGATGCAAACTCTTGTTTCCCTTTGCTTTCAGTCGTGGCGGGTGAGGGAGCCCTGACAAGTCTGTGGGCACTTTGCCATTTCACTCCCAACCCACTTCCACTGGAGTCATCCTCGCTTTTGTTTCACAGTGAGATCCAGATCAGGCAGATGGCTCCTGTTAATGAGGTGAAGCATGAATGAGGAAAGGGATTTTTATACTTGCTGGGTTAGAGGAGAAGCTCTTGATCCACTCTTGACAGGGAAGAAGACAGAATTAGGAGGAGGTTTTTTTTCTGACGGCAGCAGCTGCTCCCTCTGCTTTCCCTGTCACTGAATTTCCACCTCACTCCAAAAGTTTGGGTCCGTTCTCTCTCTGCACGATGCCATCATCTCGCTGGAAAGCTGTGTAGATGCCCTGTGGCCGTGTCTCCGACACTCTTGTCTGCTTCAGGGACCTCTGTTTATAACACAGTACAGGAAAAAGGATCTTCTCTGTCCCACATGAGTATGGCCCAGCAAAATGAGGAAAACATCTTCTAGGGAGCACGTTCCTGAGGTCAAAGTAGCATCTGCTTCGTGCTGGAGACCTCGAGGAGCAGCAGGAGCATGGCCTCTTTGGTGAGGACACCATTAATGACAGGCTTTCTGAGCAGCCATGGAAATCACTCTCCAGGGTGGAGGAAGATAACTGAGGTTAATGTAGATCATTGGACTTTTTCTCTTGCTTAACCTTCGCTGATCAGAGCAAGGAAATTCCAGATGTTTGGTTCTGTTGCTCACCATCAACGTGTGGCATGGAAGGCTTGTTTGGAGAACAAAATCCCCTCTCCATAGTTATGTTTGTTCTCTCTTTGCCCACTCATTCTGACCTTCTTTGCCTCCCAAGGAGTCCTCTGTATTACCAGACAGAGCCTGAGGGTTTGTCAAATCACCACTGAAGTTTAAAGAACCTGTCATGGTCTAGAATAAGCTTTGTGCTAAAGAAACTAATAGGATAAATCTGTTGTTGTGGTCAGCTTCTTCTCTAAAGTGAAATAGCCCCTTATCTTTGAACACAGACTGTTCTGAAAAAAAGCAGAATAGTGTGGCCTGTCGCTTGGTGCTCACTGAGCCCACACTTGATCAGAGAGAACATTAATGAGCAACGCAGTGCTGGAAATTGCTGCTCCAAACTAAAAATCACGTAGCTAAAGGAAAAGATAGGATTTATCATTCCATCTGTATATAGCATGGAAAAATAAAACCCGTTAAAAAAAAACCAAAAAACCCTGATTTCAATGGCTGGGGACAAATCAGTTCCTGGGTTGTCTTAGGGATACAATAGAGAAATTTTGGCATTCTAGGAACAGCTTTGTTCTGTTACCAACATCAGGAGCTCGTGGAAAGCCATCAACAAATGCGCTCATCTGTCATCTCTTTCAAACGCTGCTGTTGTGACCCATTTCCCTTCCTGTTCCAAGGCATTAGGAAATGAGGCGGGACACTTGTAAGAAGTTTCCCAGAGCAGGCTTGTTTTTAAAAAGCGTTTGCCTCTTCACGAACACTTTTGCTTTCCCAGCAGACTCTTGCAGTTCTCTTTCTGCTTGTTTTTCCTGTTCTCATCACTCTCATTACTGTTTTGATTTTTGCATAGGTATTTCCAGGGTTCCTCTTAAGAAATTTGCTTGTTTCTCCTTCTTTTTTTTAAAACTTAATTCAAGAAATTCTGTGAGAAAAATTAAGCAAACAGTAATGCAAGTCCTTTAGCAGCTTTGGTTTTGGGTTCCCATGAAAGACAGTTCCACTAACAGGACATTAACGCATTAACGTACTGAATTAAAATTTTTTCTATTCTTATTGCTATTACCCTGAGGAAAACTTGGATTCTTACCAGCTTTTTTGTGTGTGTTTTTCTAGAAATCAGGTACTTTTTACCAGTGCCAGGTTTTTGATAGTTCGTGGTAGCTGCTGATCTCTAGTTGCTCCTTCAGCTTCTCAGGATTTTGGGCAAACTTCAGTAAAAAATTTCTGCTGAGTAACATCAAAAAAAGAGCACTTTAAAAATAATACTGAATTATTTCTGTCTGTCAGTGATGTGTCAACACTGGTAGACTTGAAAACAAATGAGCAGGAGGCTTCTTCAGCTGGAAGAGGCTGTTCTAGTGTTGAAAACAGCCCTTTCAGTAGTTCCTCTGCTGGAGATCAGAGCCTGTGTTGTCCAAATATTAAAGAATAAAATCATCAACCCAAGCAACATCTATGCTAGAAGGATCAGCTTCCTTTTTTTTATGTGCCGTGCCCACCAGAAAACAAAGTTGGTTTTGAAGGGTCAGAAAGATTAGAAAACAGAGTTCCAGCTTCAAAAACCTCCTCCCCATTTGAGTGCCCCTGTGGCCAAGCTTTGTCCGTTTCGGAGCTGTCCTCGTTCCTGGGTGCCCGAGGATGAGAAGGAAAGCTCGAGGCAGCCGAGACTTTGCTGCCTTCTCCCACGTGCAGGGCAGAAGTGAGAGCACGGGAACGGCACTGGTACTGCTGCTTCTTTCTGGGGGAGGAAAGTGGCATTCCTTGGACTGCTTTATCATCATCACGTCCTTCTTGGACTTTCTGCTGTTGCCTGAGTGGAAATGCTGGTTTTTTCCAAGGCAGTTGTCTCAAATGAAGTCGAGTTCAAGGAGTGGGGTGCTGCCCTGCTGCCGGGGTCTGGCTCAGCCTCTTGTTGCTGCAGTGAAAATTGACAAATATACCCATGAGTAGATCTTAAACCTGAAAAAGTTCCAGTAAATACAGGTACTTTCTTATTGCCATCTCTTATTAATCATAGCATGGGTTTTATCAGTCCAGTCTCCTAAAAATCATAAATGCCAGTATACTAACAGATCATTTCAGCAACTAAAATGCAAAATCCTGTTTTTATTTATTTTTTTTTTACCCTGGTTTCTTGAATACTTTGAACTTTTGGTTTAAAATGTTTGAGTGCTACATTTACTGCTCCAGACCTTTGTTCTACCCTTTAAAAGCCATTACCCTTACAGTGATTTTTTGTTTTCTTTTTCCCCAGGGTGACCAGATGCAGGTCATGCCTATACCAAGTGTATGTATTTTTATCCCTTTTTCTTTTAATGATTTTCATGACTTTTGCTTTGATTCATTTTATGTTGCAGTCTAACAGGTCTGTTTTGTGTTGCATGTTAACAAAAGGATTTTATGTTCTGTCTGTAATGTTGTATCCCCAGAGGTGAGCTGAACTGCATGTGTTTTACAGGGACTGAAAGAAGAGTTTGGGTTTTATCTGGGTTCCATCTGAATTTTTAGCATTTTGAAAACACGTGGAGTTATTTATTTTAACAGAGGCAAAAGGTGACTCATCATCACTGTGAGACACAGTTACAAAAACCTTTTCCTCTCATTTCCCCCTATATTCCAGTTGAAAAGAAGAGTTGGAAACTGCATTATTTATTTGAAACAAGTCACGTTAAGAAAACAGAGTACACTGACTATTGCTCATTACTGCACTTGTTTGAGATGATGCTCTTGGTATCAGCTGCTGCTTTATGGGCCTTAATATTTCTGTTTATCTTCCCTGGATTAAACTTGGAATGCTGTTTGGCATCTGAATTATTTTTCAAAGCTAAATAAAAGGAAGAAAAAAACCGAGTCCTTCAAATGAAAGCTTTTAATTTAATTAGTTTTCACCTTTTTTGGTCAAAAAGCTGCTCTTTTTTTTACAAGGATGAAGGCTTAGGCTTTGTAAGGCTGAAAATACTTTTTTTTTTGAGCTCCTTTGCTCCTTTGCAGTTTACAATACTTCATCATTGCAGAGTTTCCCAGAAAATAGCAGTGCTGATGTGTGGAGATAATGACCCTGCCCTCTTCTTTGAGATACTTGGTAGCCTTTAAAGACCTGGATATTCCCCAAGATGCCATTCTTCTTCTTCTTCATCTTCCTTCTCACGTAGCCCAGCATTACAAAACCTCCTGTAAGAAGCCCCCTCTGTCTGTGCTGCAGAGCAACAGTGCCAGGAGATCACTGTGACTGTGCAGATCTTCCCTCTTCCAACAGCTTTTCTTGGATTTGAAAACTGTTGGAAATTCCTCTTCATCGCTTACCCGTTATTTCTGACACGGCTCATGCATGGTGTGTATGCAGACAGGCATGGACATGCATGTGATTGGTATTTCTGCAAGTCTAGGAATAAAAAACCTCAGGTTGAAATCAGAAAATAACTGATTTCCAAACTACTTTTCTTTTTTACATACCTGCCAAATTCTGTTAGGTGACTGTGGTTGCTCCACGAGGAATTATTTGAACATGAAACGTGTTCTGGCTGTGCCCTGACCTGGAATAAAAATCTTTCCCAAGAGTGACTGTAGGTACTAACAGAATAAGAATTAAAATAAGAATTAAAACAGAACAAAATGTTGTAAGGATAAATGAGTACAGCTTTGACAGGTACAGAAATGAAATGAGATGCCTTGTTAGAACACTGTCTTTGCAGTGTTAAAGCAGTGCTCTGTTAGATTTTGGCAGCGGTAGGAAAAGGAATGATTCAAGAAGGGATAATTTTTAAAGTTTTTTTCCTCCTTTTTTTTTTTTTTTTTTTTTTTTTTTTCTCAGCTTTTTTTTTTNAGTTTTTTTCCTCCTTTTTTTTTTTTTTTTTTTTTAAGCTCAGCTGTAATTTTGCAGGCATATATTCCCAGCACTAACAAGGCAGTAAAATTAACTTAGCTCTGCAGTCATGACATAGAGTTCTGAGCGAGCAGGTGACTTTAAACACTCCTTCCCCTTCTCCAGTGCCATCTGATGCTTCTTCTTGCAGCAGGACACGGGAGTGTTGTCAGGCAACCACCGCCTTAGGCACTGGTGTGACATTTACTGCCCAGTATCAAAGTGCTGCTGGCTCTCAGGAACCAGCCAGCAGCGCTGTGTAATCGTCTAAATAAAGGCACAAGGGAGCTGCACATGGAGAAGGCGCTGGGAAGGAAAATGCAGCGTTAGGTTAGGAAAAACTCCTCAAATTCAAGTGTTGCTCTGCCGGTTTTAGGAGGGCTCTTGGTCCTGAGCGCTGGAGCCCAAAGGTTTGCTCCGAGACAACCCTAACTGTGTGTTTCAGAGCCATTGAGGCAGAAATGCTTGATGCTCTCCTACCTCGGGATGAGAAGTGGGCTGTGTGAACTGCTGGCCAAAGCAGGAGAAGGATCTCCCAAACAGACACGGAGCGAGCTTGCTCACAGTTACGGGGACGTTCACTTCTTACAGGGCTCGTTGCAAATGTCATCGCGGCGAGCGTTCAGAGGATTCTTGAGTGACTCAAAAAGAGCTCTGCCCACTCCCTGCTTTCAAATTGAAGCCTCCAGTCAAAATACGAGGCTTTCTGGAGCTTTCTTGTGCTTTTTTATCGTGTATGAAACCTGGCAGTGTGCTGAGGTCACCTGTTTGAAAGCTTCCATTGCTTTATGTGCGTTGTGCATTGCTTTTATTTGCATTTATGTGTGCAGTTCAGTGAAATGGATCTGCTGCTCAGTCAGATTTGTCCTGTATTAATTGCACTGAGTTTAAAAGCTTGACTTAATACGAATTTTCGCTTGGTTGTTGATAAAGATGACTGCTAAACAAAAAATATTCCAGCTTCAAGTTAGGTTCTTCAGAAAATAGAAATAGCGTTAGTTTGGGGTTTTTTACAGTAAGAATTTTATCCTGTTTGTATCTCATTTTTTAAACTGTTCCCAGATAAGGCATAGATTAAACAGCAGCATAATTGATTATTTTCCTAATACTGAAAAATTAGTTGTTTTTAGGGCTGAAATAAACACAAAATTTAAAAAAAGGCAAACCCGAAACATTCCCAGCTGACACATTTTGATAGACCTGATTAAAAATCTATTCAATGTAGCTCAGGATGCCCGTGTTTTCATGGATTTCTCAACTTTGTTTAGAAAGGAGTATGGTAGAGAAATAGAACCATATAATGGTTTGGGTTGGAAGGAACTTTAAAAGATTATCTCGTTCCAACCCCCAAATCAAAGTAGACCCATAGCAGCTTCACTATTTTATATTCTTTTGAATGAAGAGGTGGATGGAAATACAAACCACACCCATGCAACATCTTTAATGAGATGTTGTTAAACTTCTCTTAACTCTTAAATGAGTTGGAGTGTCCGTTTCTTTTATTCAGCTTAAAATTCCACTATTAACGAGTGGTATCAAAATGATCCCTCAGAATCCCTGCAGAAGTTAAATCTTAGCCCAGGGATATTGGGGTTTTTTTTTACTTGTCCTCACCTACATTAGAAAATTCCTTGTTACAACTTTTTCTACAAGAAATTTTGGGAACTGCCTGTTCCACAAGAGGAGCTGGCATCTTCTGGCAGCTTTAAGTAGGAATCATTTATCCTCTGTAATTTCTGCACGTAGCTGCTGGGAGAAGCTCTTAGCCCCACAGAGCGCAGCCCAAAGCGTGAGCTGAGGAGGACCCGAACAGTAAATTAACGTGCTGCACTTAGGCTTGCCAACATTGCCAGGGCAGAGAGGAACAGAAAGGGCTTTTTAATTCTGAGACTTGCCTCTGTGGGAAATAAGGGCCTACAGGGAGGAGAGCTGATGATTGTTCTATACAGTGAATTTCTGCAAGATTTGTGTTGACCAGCTGTTTATGCTTCAACCGAAAGTCCTGTTCTCTTGCCGCCACCATCCCCTTTTTTTTTGTTTTTCCTTAGGGAATATACTATTTCCACGGGACTGAAGCAGTGCAGCAGTCGTTTCACTACAAGGTCTGTTGAGCTGGTCAGCCACGAGACCTGGCTGGAATGCATAAATGCCAAACAGTGACTAGTTTAACTTGTATACAATTTGTGTCTTGTTGGAATTGAAGACCAAGCCAGTGAGATACCACGTGTTATTTTTCTGCTGAGTTCTGTGGAAGTCTGCAGCCTTTCGGGGAGTGTTGCATAGTAAATATGAGTTGCTGTTAGCCACGATTAAATATTCTTAATTATCTCAGATATCTTTAAAGCTGATATGTGTAAAAATAAAATTAAATTATCAACGTTCCATAACTATTCACTATTAACTGTGATGGAAATCTGGTATTTAGAACTCTGCTTGGGTAATGTCTCCATTAGTGAGAAAATTAAAACACAACGTTGAATAATGCTTGTTTCTGCCTAAAAGCTTTGCTGCCCTTGACAGGTGGAAAGTGCTTTAGATCAGCAAGCTGGAACAGCAGAATAAATGGGCTGATACTTTGCATACAAATCCTTTCAAGTTCCTAAAAGCCTCAAAAATGCCACCCTTGCTCCCAAGTCCTACACCAGCTATTGAGCAGCCTCACAACTTGTAGTGACTTCAGCTTCAGAATAACTTCCTTATCCATGTTGCATTATCAGAGGGTGAATGTTTTCACAGTCGGGGCAACCGAATTGCAATTTGTGAAATGGAAAATTTTATTTCTTCTGATCTTCAAACGTGTGAACTTCAGGAAGCGAGCTCAGATTGAACTGAAGATGCCAAATCTTGTAGGAGAGTTGGTTGTGCCCTTGGTAGATCGAGTTAGGTCAGAAATTGCACACGATCCCCAAAAGCAGTACTGAAAAGGGAGAGAAGCTCTAGCGGTAACCAGCACCTCTGGGTAGATACCACAGGTGAATTGTGCCTGTCCCAGCCACTGCTTTTGAGAAAGCAGAGGTGCAGGTGGGTGAAAAAACAGTCCCAGGTTGCCTCGCTGTGCAGTCAGGGAATTTGGGTTCTCAGAGATGAAAGTTCTTGCCTTTTGTAGTTCTTGGTGCGTGTCCATCCTTTTCTTGATGACAAATGCAACAGTTTCCAGCTAAAAAAACAAAAGGTATCTATGGTAAGACAGTGCTCATGTTTTCCATATGTGTATTTTTATATGGAAGAATATGGATTTCCATATATTTTCCATAGATAGAGATACAGGTATTTTCAGTTTGATAAAGAATTCACATAGCAGAAGGAATTTCTGACTTTGAACTGCTTGTGCAGATTAATGCAGTCAAAAATTCAGAGGAGATAAAGAGTTTTGAGTACAACAGTAAACTGAACTATTATTTTTTTTAAAAGTATGTTTAAGGTTTTTTGGGATGGTCCTACCTCTTTTTCATCTTCAAAGACAAGAAGCATTGGAACATGGGTTCTGAAGATCATTGTCTTTCAATGGGTTGGATTTTTCTTTCAATAAGCTTTTAGTTTATTTAGGTTGCAGTTTGGATCCTTCTTAATAAGAAAAATTGAGGTGGGGGGGCTTTAGGCTTTGAATAGGAGGGAGAAACCAAAATTCTTTAGGTCTGGTCCTAGCTGCCAACAAGGAGAGGTGGAGCTGAAGCAGCCGTGGGACTGTCCATGACCTAGACAGGGCATTGTGTAAATTTCAGCCTGGTTAGGTGGCCGTGATGGATGGAGCCTTTGCAGGCATTAGGCAGAAGCTGCTGTAATTGGAAGGTCGTTGTCAGATGTGTGCTGAGAGGAAATGCCCTGAGACAAGTGGGTTTGTAGGCAGGGCAGCTTCCAGTTTGGTGGCTGAGGGAACTGTTGTCGATGTTAATTGTAAGGAACTAAATCAATTCCAGTGAACACTCCTAAAATGCCCCAAGATCTCCGGCTTTAGCTAAAACTACTTAATTAAAGTCCAGAATCTGATTTCTTAGGTGCTTCATTTAAACAAGGGCTTATTAGGCATAATTGGCCAGTATCTATCAAGTTAAGGTGACACTTGAGTTCAGCCAGTGGTTGATAATCTGTCCTGGCTGCTGGAGGGTGTCCAGAGGTGCCTGCCTCACCTGTGTCACCCCCTGCCTGCACAGGGGTGGCCTCAGATCTCTGCAAGCACCTCTACAAAGGGCCAGTGAAAAGAAGAAACCTTTGACAGATGATGGATCTTTACCAGAGCGACAGTGAACAGATAAAAAGATAGGAAAAGAATGGAGTTGGAGTTGTGTATCCAAGTCTAAGTTAAATTTCATTTCCTCTCAGTCTTGGGCTTCTCCCTATTCATACTTTTCTATAAAGCTAATCCTTTTCCTTCATCAAAAAAACCCTCTCTGAGTGGCAGCAGTGTTTCACGTCCAAAGGGAAGCATTCTCTCCCGTTTCTGTGATTTCAGAAAGTATCCAGTACCAAAATCTAAAGTAACCTATTTTTACTGCAAAACTGGGGTGTTGAAGTGGGAAATGATCCGAAGAATATGGGACTGTCTGCATTGCTTTCAGAAGAATTGTCAGTTCATGGGATTGGTGCCATTTTTGTTAAGGGCAGTGCTGTAGAAGAGCCCAGTTCAGGTTCTTCACTGCAGCTTTAATACCTTGACTGGGAGCATAATTCACATGGAAGTTGATCACCACCCTCATAAGTGGCAAAAACAAGAGCGAAGACATGTCCTGGAAGATTACATTAGTAAAGCTGTCTTCCATCAGGATGGATTGCTCCATTTCAGCATTTTTCATGGCAAACAGAAATAATGATTTGTGTAAGTGTCCATCAGCCTGATCTGGCTGGAAATGGCATTGAGTGGAAGTAGGATAACACCACCAACCAAAACCAGGCATTGGGGAAAAAAGCCACTGGAAAAAGATGTATCCCATATCCTGGTTTTCTGCTTTTTTTTAGCTAGTGGTGGTCTTTCACCATTTGAATTTCCAGTGCTCTGCAGGTCATTCTAAACAAGTCTCTCACTTTAAAAAGAATTTAAAAAAGAAAAGTCTGTATGGGTATTGCAATTGCATGAGCCATTAATATCCATACATGTCCTTGGGATGAGCCCAGAAAAGTATTGGATTTCAAGTCATGTATGCCAGCTCCCAGTAATTACTAGAATAGTAATGTTGACAGAAGGGTGCCCCTTCCATAGAGGTTTTACTTTTTTTTTGTTGTCTTCCTCTTTTCTTTTTATTTATAGCCACCAGCTAAATACCTCCTGCCAGAACTGACAGCATCAGACTATGGGAAGAAGTGTGTGGTCATTGATTTAGATGAGACTTTAGTGCACAGTTCATTTAAGGTAAGTAAATTCAAAAGGGATCTCTTGCAGCTCGAATCTGTCAGTGAATGCTGGAGGAGCTGTTAAGCCTCTTAACACTTGAACTCCTCTCACAGCCTCTGCCTGGGAGTCCTCATTGCCTCTCCTATGATTATTCATCCTAATTTAGCTCTCAGGGGAGTAACACCAGAGATTGCTGGTTTTATTTTGGTTTTTTTTGAGAAAAATCACACTGACTGCAAACAAGGCCTGGAATAGTTACCGACTTCATGGCTTGAAATATTCCAGCAAGGGACCTGTGTTTTGAACAGGTACAAAATGTGTTGCTTTGAAAGTAGGGTTTGTTTTTGCAGTTTAAATGATGCCTTAGTTAGTGTAGGAGAATGGAGAATCAGCACAGCTTTATGCTGGGTTAGATGTGCCTTAAACCAGGAGATTTTGGGCACCAGTAGTGGCTCTTCTCTCTTGCTGGAGGATGTTGTTTTCCAGGTCAGGCTTCTGTCCCGATCGCAGTAAGCGTTTTTAAGTGTTTAGTTTTCAGAGCAGGGAAGCAAATACCATTTAGTTGTTGCTGATGAGTGAGTCACCTTCAAGAAGCAACTTCTGTAACCCTTGGAGTTCAGCATGTGTGGAAAGTACTGGTGTTTTTTGTATTGTTCCAGTAGTGCTGAAATTAGGAGACTTCAGAAATACAAACAGACTAAATTGGCTCAGGTTGCTGATAGCGTTTCTGATCAGTGCATCTGATACTGATAAAGTGTCTGCTGGTTTTACACATTGACTGGAGAATTTGTAAGCATTAATAATGTTACCTTACTGCTACCAAACAAGATTAACCACCCTTACAGTCTTCTAGGTGGTTGTACTCCATTTTTCACTGCAAGCATCAACCCCACTTTTCAATCCTTCACTTGTTAGTTGCCAGTATTTAAAACACAAACTGCAATCCGTGTTGTGGTTAGAACTTGGCAGCAGCCTCTCTTTGTTGACTTAAAGAAAACCTTATATGGAGATACTAGAACAAATATTTCTGTGCCTCAAACTGAAACGAAGATTTTTTTTTTTCCTCTGTCTTTATTGTGCCTGATGGTATAGAACAATTTATGGTGGTGTGCAGGAACCTCTGAGCCTCAGTGCCAGATTTGTCTTCTGTACCCAGACTGAGCTTGCTCTAGAGAACTTTTTAGGGAGATAAAAGCCACAGCTGGATTGGAAAGGGAGAAGCCATGCCTTCCTATTTCAACAAGAGTCAAAAATAGGAAGGGAAAGCTGAATTTAAAAATCTAACTGTATATACTAAAAGCAAAGCATTAGGTCTATTGTTACCTGAAAGGTAAAAATACAAGTTTGCTTTCTGAGTGCTGTGGGTAATTTTGTACTGTGATATTTTTCCTGGTTTTTGAAACAAAATGACATTCAGTTTAGGTGGTTTTATCTTTTTAACCATTTTAAAGAAATGCATGTTTCATGGTTGACACAGTGGTAAATCTCTCTCGTAGGACTGAGGTTTGCAGAGTGTTTCTTAGCAGGGTCCTTTTAATCCTCCCCTTCATTCACATGATACTTAATGGGCATTTAAATGATGTTGAGTGGATATTTAAGAAAAACCAAAAGATTTTTCTGCTTGATGATGAGCACTGAATAAGGTTTTGTGTGAGGGAAAGAAAACTGGTCCTTTTTTGTGTGAGGTCAATAGAGTTGGGCAGATGTTGGAGTTTGTGCAGTATTTGAGTCTTAGGGCTGCAGTGGTGTTATTTCAATATGAAACCCTGTGACTGGGGGTGTGTGAGAGAAAACCAAGTGCTGGAGGAAATCAGTTTAGTTGTTTAGTGGCTGGCGCTGTCCAGTGTTGCTGTTTGGGTTTTGTTTCGTGAAGGGAAATTCTTCAGGTGAATTGAGACCATTAATTGTCATCAAAACTAATGATGCATTCCAGCAGAGCAGGGGTTTGAACACCTGTGTGCACCCTGCTCTGCCCGGATAGTCAAGTTACTGCTGTAGTTTTTCAGTTTGTAGGGGTTTGGGGATATTCTGGGGGTTTTTCTTCCACTTAAACATGTCTGCTCTAACCAGGCAGGTCCCCACTTAAAAGCTGGAAAAGCATACATAATTTTGAGAGTTTTAGTACAAAAGGCTTTATTTAAAACACCTGATATTTTAAAGTTCATAATTCTGTTACGAAATAGGCTTCATATTTCAAATGCAGATTACATGTTTTTTTGACACAACCAGAGAGGCAGAATATTTAAAGTGCTCTTTATGAAAGCAGCAACATCTGAAGGAGGGTAATTCTCATCTTTTTATGCCCCTGCATATTTGTGAAGCTTTAAGGAGGTACTAGCCTTTCATGTTAGGTGCATATTAAAGGAATAAAGTTTGGGGTTCTTTGGCAAGAGTAAAAAAGGAATAGATAGACAGGGTAGTTATCATTCCCATCATAAAACAATCATAGAAGCAAAAAATAATAAATTATTAAATCAAGGAGATGTAAACATGGTTTTGTATAAAAAAGTATTAAACCACATGCAAGCCTGGAGTGTAGTTCTATTCAAAACTGGCAGTGAAACACTTTTAGAACATATAAAATGCTGAAAGGTTTGGGTTTTTTATGAAATAGAAAGGGTTCTAACTGAGCTGAAGATTTTCAGTGGGAATGCATTGCCTTCTTCCAGGCTCTGTCTCTCTGGTTCCCACTGGAGGCACGGACGTGCTTCACGTGCACAGCCCCACAAACCTTCAGCCAGCAAATTGCTGCAACCTTTTCTCCTCCTTTCCCTCCCTGATGAGCACAGAACCTCCAGTCTGTGCTCCTTTCCTGTCACCAGTGCCAACAAGAAAGCAACATGATACCTGAAGTATAAGTGGGGGGAGCAAATTTGTAGTTGGGAGTAGTTTGGTCAGTGTTACAAAGTCTGAGGGCGAGTTTTATTTGTTAGAAAAAACCAAAGTTGCTCGCACAGAATGTGGTTTTCTCTGGCATCTGGTTGAAGTTGCTCCTGCTAGGATTAAATTCTGTACAAGCTGTAGTTTTTTCAGTGGATTTCAAAACCTCAGCAGCTTGCAGTGACCTATTCTTTTTCTGCTGCTGCTGCAGAGTATTTCTCTTGCTGAAGGGAGTCATGCATATATAAATCCTTCAAGTGTGTGCAAGCCTCTTCAAAGTCTGCAGGGAGCTGGCACCCACTGAAAAACTGGTGGCTGAGGCTTCTTGACAATTCGTTTGGGTTTCTTTTTAAGGTTAAGCATCAGAACTTTTGTGTACCTGTTGTGTGGCTGTTAGAGCTGCAGAGTATCTTTATCTGAGGGGCTTCATGCAGGGAACAGATGGGAGCCTCCCCTCTGTCTTTTTCCAAAGCAGGAAGGCAGAATTGCTCAGTGTCAGATGAGAAAAATCTCGATTTATCTGTGTGTATTTGAGGAATTCTTCAGATCACACCAGCACAGGGGCCATCATGAGGATGGAATTCTCCACCAGCAGCTGCTCTGGAGGTCTGGTTGCCAATCCTGGTTGGTCAGGATGAGAGGGTTCCATATAGCCTCTCCTGTGCCCTCAGACCCAGCACTTGCAGGTGTCAGATCAAACCATCTTCATTTCCTTGCTCCTGAGAGAGGGTGTTTCCCTCCACAGAAATTCTTGTGGTCATTTTGCTGTGCTGGCAGGAAGGTTGTTTGACAGTGGAATTAGAATCTGGTTTCTCCAGGGAGTGGGATCAAAGTGATGCTAGCAGGTTAAAACTGCAGGATCCTCTTTTCCCACCATTTTTTCACAGAGCCCCTGTTCAGACTCACCAGCTTGTGATCTGCTTCTTAAGTCTCTTTATCTTTTTTCTCTGCTTTCTTGGCTTTCTTTGCCCCCCTGAATGTGTTCAAAGTCTGTTTCCAGTCCCTAAGACACTTCAGGGGCATCTTCTTGGTGGTTGCTGAGATCAGCCTGTTGACTGATCCAGAAACCCAGGTGGGGAAGTCTGTACAAATGTCACAGAGCTGAGTGAAGATGTTTTCCAGCCTTAGCTTGGTAACACCAGTTACAGACTGGGCTCTTAGCCATGAAAGATACTGGCTGTTAATCAGTCACGTTAAAACTGTGTTTGGCAGCTCTGTCTCAGCCATTCCCAGGCTGCAGGTGATGGAATGAGCTCCAAGCTTCAGCCAGGCATGTTTACGTGGCTGGTTTTTTAGAATGGACAATAGAGCACGAGCTCTACCTAAGTTTGGTGTCCACTTGAACCAGTAAACATTGGCGGCAGCCTGGTCCCAACTACCCCTGCTGTCTGGCCAAGATTAGATTAGGTACTCCTGAACTGTCTGCAATTCAAATTCCTGCTTTCCAAAGCAGTTTTACTTGACCAACAGTTTTTCACAATAAGTCTTGAGAATTAAGTTGTGTTTGACAGGCTGGAAAAATGGATTCAAGGGCTTGGGCAGAGTGTGTCTGCTCTTCTCTTTGCAATTAAAATGCGATTTTACATGATTAGGTTGATTGGCATTGGCATCTTTAGAACCCTTTAGCTGTACAACCTAAGTCTTGTTGCAGCTGCTGATTCAAATACAACCAGTACGTATTACTTTTACCACTGTCTTTAGTTTTAATCAATTACTAATGGATGACCCTGAGCAGAATATGTGGAGTACACAGCTGATTTTCGTGGTGGTCGTGTGTCCACGAAGACTGGGTGGAAGAGTTTATCCGAACAGGTGTTTTCCTGATGAACACACTCAGTGGTAGTGGGGGTTATTCAAGCAGCATTACGTTGTATGAAGCTTAAAAAGTAGGAGAGAAGAGGGAAGTGCAGCATCTGGCATGACAACTGTGAGCTTCTGACTGGTGTAAGAGCACGCACAGAGTGGCTCTGTGTAGTCAGTAATGATTATTAACTTGTTCCTCAGAAGCAGGCACTCTTCCCTTTTATGCCCCTGAAATTTTCCCTCTAATGATCTCATTCTTTATGTTAATTATTTCCTTGTCATTCTTTCTAGCCAATTAGCAATGCTGATTTCATCGTTCCTGTTGAAATCGATGGAACCATACATCAGGTAAGTGCTGGTTTTCCCTTCAGCATTGTGTCCTGAGAGCCCCAGAACGTTCTCCTCCTCCGTTTGCTGCTTTATATCCCATAATTTCTCCTTTTGCAAAGCATGGAAGCTGTGTGTTCTGGAATGCAGGCAGGCGTCCCTGTGTGATCAGGTGGAATCTCTCTCTCAGGACTTCAGTACTTGACTCTTTGTCGGTTTTAAAACATTTTCAAACGGGAAGTGGTGTAAGGATGAGGTTTCAAACATTGCTGGGCCCAGAAAAAGCTGCTCGAACTCTGCATTCACTTCTCATCCCCCCCAGGACAAACAGGACACACGTTGGCTCCAGTGTCTCTTGGTAGCTCATATGCCAAAGCTCATTTATGTTCTATAAAAGTATAAAGGAAAAATAGAGATTTCTTCCGGTTTTGTGCTAATTTGTGTTTAATTTCTGTCCCCTTTTATTCCTGTAAGTAATTCAAGTTCCTCTGATAGGAGTTTTTATATACTTGAGCGTATTTGAACGCTCTGGACAAAATCACGAGGAGACTAATTTCTTATAATGTCTTATTCTTTAAGAACTTCACTTAAGGCCCTAAGAAACGGTTTTCAGTAAATGCAAAACGCCCATAATTTGAAAATAGGTCCCCTTGGTGTCTTTAATCAGTAATCATTTCTGAAGGGTTGGATAAAATAAATTACAGTGCTGTAACTTCCCCTCTTCAGGCAGACACTGAAGTTCTTGCTGCAGATGAGTTAAACAGGTTAATGTGAAGTGGAGCCTTTCTGATACATGAACCTTGCAAATTGTGTGAAACGTCTTCTGTTGGGTGTTGGATGTTACTGAGGAGCAAATCTTCCCCTAGATGTGGTTTAACAGAGATTTTGAACACTTCAAATTTTGGAATGTTATTTATGTCTTATTTTTATGGATTATTTTGACTTGGACAAAGAGGTTTGTATTTTAATCTTGTACCAGTTGGTGGATCATAAAGTTAGTTCATAATTTTGTCTTGATTTCCTGTGATGGAAACTATCCATGTATTTGTCGTTCTGAAAATGATTCCTGAATATCAGTCAGTGGACTGAAGTGTGCTTTAAAGTAATAGTTGTTTTGACAGTTTTTACAGTGTGCCTGTTTTATGTAGAAAAATTCAATATCTAGGGTATTGGATATTATAAATTCCACCTGTAATGTTCACCAGAGCTGATGCTTGAGATTTAAGTGATGTTTTGGGAGATTTGAGATTTTCAGTCCTGATTTGATGTGGGCTTCAGCTGTGTTTGGTGCTGTAGAAAAGACAAATTCTCTCTCCTAAAACTTTGCAGAATGCTTTTGAACGGGAATTTTTGAATGGCTTAGAGTTGTGATCACTTAGCTTGTCAAGAGGACATATTTACATTTTGAAACAACTCCCAATAAAAGGCTATTTGGGCTTTACAGTCAAACATTTCAAAAGCCTGTTGCTTTTCCATTCCCTGCTGCAAACTCGCAGATTCTTCACCAAAAATGGTGCAGTTTGGCACCTGGAGATGATTCCTCATGGGGGGAAAAGGGAAAACAGCAACAAAAAAAACCTCCAAACAAAAAAAAACCCCACAACTGGGTCCAAAGGGAGTGGATTTGTGCATCTCCTTCTCCTTGGACAGAGGTGGTCAAGTGAAATTGGTCTCTGTGCTTGGCTGGAGCAAAGCATAATTTTCAAATTGCTTCACTCTTTGCATTTCAAGTTTTAAACCTCTAAAATAGGTAAACACCTCAGTGACATTTGGAAGGTAAAAATGAAGGTAACTGTAAGGAATTGGGGTTTCTTGAAATAAAGGTAGTTTGTGTGGCACACAGAATAGGCAGAGCCTGTGTGTGTAATATCTCTGTAATACTGCTGACATTCAGGATTTTTTTTTTTTATTTTACACTGTGATAAAGGGCAAAAAAGGGTATTCTGTCTGAGTGTGATGTGCATTAACACAGGCTGTAGAGCTTTGACAACCTGTTCCCACTTCAAACCTGTAATTCTGTAGTCACTTAGAGCACAAATGAGCTGATATGAGCAATTTCTGTCATTTATCAGGATTTGTCATCTGTGTAATGCGTGTCCATTTTCTTAAGCAGTTTATATAGATTAATCCAAGATTAATCACTGACATGGAGAAATATTCCCACCTGTGCAAAATACCCCAGGAAATGGGAAATGTTGTGGAACCACTCTGTCCCTAGTGCATATCCCTCCCTCACCAGTGAGCCTGGTGCCTTATCAGGCAGGAGGCTGACAGATTTTTATTGGCCTTGAACTCTGCCTTAGGCAGAACCCCAGTGGAAACAAACTGAGAAACACCATTTCAGAGGTGCCCATTCATAGAGGAACTTGAAATTATATGAGATTGTTCAGATCTCACATCCCAAAAAATAACAAGTTGTGGCAAATTAAATTGCTGTACTCTTGAAAGAGTTTTGAGATTGACTTAATCTAACAAGTTTTTTCATGGCAAATGCTGGTTTGGTGTTTGTTTTTTTTTTTTTTTTTGCTGTTCAACAGAAGTCTTAAAAAAAATAATGTCTTTAGTTTGGGGAATTAGTTCTCCCTTATATAATTTATAATCCAAAGGTCAGAGAGACTCTTGGGGTCTCTTTTATAGGGAGGACAGTTCATCATCTTAAAGGGTGCTTGGGTAAGCGAGCTTCCCCTAGATTAAAAAACAGCTTTTCTTAACATCCCTTTTCCCTCTCCCATCTTTCTTTCTCCAGCCTGAATTACCTTATCTTTCGAAAGGATTTGTCATTTTATTTTAAGAAGGAAATAAATCAAGTGTGGAGGAACCTCCCTTTCTTTCTGCTGTGGGCCTTGGGATGCCTGCAGAGGCCGTGCCCATCCCAGGGCAGCTGAAGTTCCAGGGAAGAACCCCAGGCTTTGTGCTGGCAGTGATGGCCCGGATACAAAAGGGGGGTTCTGGTGCACGCTGACCCTTCCGGTCACTTCTCTCATTCCACTCTGGTTCTCTGGCTGAAGGGAAATCAGAGCTGGTCTCCTGCTCTGCCAAATTCCAAGGCAGAAGCTCTGGGAAATCCAGTGGAATGTGCTGGAAGTGAGAGGAGGCTCAGTGGGGGTGAAAGTGGTGGCTGGAGGGAGGTGGAGATGCTCAGCCTGTTTGGTACCTCGCTTGAACTTCGGCAGGAACACATCCTCTCCCTCGGACCCTGCTTCCCACCAACCAAGAGCAGAGTGACCACAGCCCCCAGACCAGCAGCTGGGCATCAAATACAGCTTTAATCCCCAACAAGTGAAGGTTTTAGGGAATGCTTGTCCTTCATCTTTCATCCAAACTGACTCCCAGTGGCTTTGTGCCTTGCTCTTGATGTCCGAGAGTGAAGAGGGCAGCCAGGAGGAGTTTGGTGTTATTTTGAATTTAACTTTAAGTATAAGTTGTTTATTGAGTAAAACTAACTTCTAAGTGTTTGTTTGGGGTGAAGGGGGAGTTAATTCAATTAATTGCTTATTTTTAATTGTTGAAAGCTGAAAGAACATTTGGCACATATCCTTTGAACATAACGTGCAAAATATTTTTTTTTTTTTAACGGTGGGGGTAAAACACTGCTCAATTAATAAAACTTCCTTCCTGTAAAGCACAGAATTCATGGATTTTTCTGCAGAAGGCTGTGGCCTGGTTCAAGTAATCCAGGATAGGCTGTGTCCATTCTAACTGGCCTATTCTTGGTTACTTGCACTGGGACATGACCACAAGTGTGTGACCCAGGACCACGAGGCTCCAGGACATGGGGGATTTTCTGCTCGCTGCTCAGAAGAGGCACCCACCCCACAAAACAGGAGCTTACAGGAGTTGGACTCATCATGGGCGGATTTATTTTGGTCATTACTTGCAGATTTCCTCACTGTAAAGCTGGTTTTGAGAGGCCATTCCACGTGTCCTGTTAAATTGATTGAAAATGAGCTGGCTTTGTCTTTGGGTTTCACAAATACTGAGTCTCGTTGAGGTTGAGGCTGCTTTGAGGTATAGAAAATTCACGTGGAAGTACGAAATGCTCGAAAACAAAGATAATTGCTCGTGTTCTGCCATTAGCAGCTGTAAGAATCCTGTGGAAACATGCCTAGCGCCTGATTTGTGCTTAAAATGTTGAGTAGGGTTCATTTTAAATAATAATAATAATAATAAAAAAGACTGTATTCCTCCAAATTCTTGCTGTGATAAGGAAAAACTTAAGTGAGCGTACAATAAAAAAAAAAAATGGATGGGTTTTTTATTTTTATGCCCTGAAGACAGTGTATAAATCCGAGAAAAATGCCAGGAGCCAGTTAGTCTAGAGATTTCAACTGAAGACATCAGGCAGTGGAGGGAAAAGCCAAGCCACAAATAACCATGCAGCATTGAGATTCAAGTCCAGCCACTAACAAAGTAAAGGGGAAAAATTTCCAAATGAGAAGGAAGAGGAGAAAAGAGCTGCACTGTCAGCTGAAGAAAGCTTTTTATGTGAAGTAAACCAAAGAGATTTTGTAGCCCAGGATGCCAGGACATTTTGGAGTTGCTTCCAGGCTCTAAGTAGGACTTCTCAAAGAAAACTTCAAGGAGAATAACTATCCAGAGTATTAAGATATGTGGTTCTGCCAAAAAAAAAAAAAAAAAAAAAAAAAAAAAAAAAAGCAAAGGAATTGGGGCTTTTTACAGAGGGAAATAATTAAGGGAAAAATTTGGTGAGACTTCATCTTAAGAGATGACATTTATTATTAATTAGGCATTTAACATGAGAAGCAAATCTGTTGGCCAGATCCCAGCAGGGAAAGATTTAAGGCAAAGCAGCAAGAGAAACTCAAGTAGAGGAGGTTGTGAGTGCTCTGTGGTGGATCAGGAGCCCCAAACTGCAAAAGAGAGGCCATCCACCTACAAATGCTGTGTATTCACAGCTAATCCTGAATTAGGTGCGGAATTAGGAGACCTAAAAAGAGCCAGAAGAGTGTTTATTGCAAAGACTGGCAGATGCAGCCCAGGCTGTGGCTCAGAGCTCTGGGGCTGCAGCTCCAGGGTTGATTTACTGTGTGCTCCTGATGGAGGAGCTGGGTTGTGTTGCAAGCAGCAAAGTTCAGATCCTTGGCAGGGAGTTTGTAATTACATTCCAAGTGGAAATACTTCACTGACACCGGCAGAGATAGGGTTGGAGAGCAAACAGGAGACTTCTTCTGCTGAGGCTGGAAGCACTGGGTTTTAAAAGGGAAATTAATATTAAATTCCAGCACTTACTCTCCAAGAATGATGTTAGGACTCTGGGGTGCCCCCGTTGTGTCCTCAAAAATAAGTGTAGGAGTAAAACCTAAGGCTAAAGAATCAAGAACTTAATAATTAACTTGGATCCTGTTCTCCTTCCTCTCACATCTGGGAAGTTGGATACTCTCTGGATACCCAAATGGAGAGGGACTGCAGCTGTCCTTCTGTCTTTAAAAGAATTCAAAGATGGAATTTGGAGAGGAAATACTACAGCACAACTTTGTGTAGAAAGAATTAAATGAAAAATTAATTGCTTTGTTACAGGAGAGGAAATTACTCAGTTTATGCCTGGTGAAATACAGGAAACATTGCTGTAATTATCTGGAAGGAGAGTGGTGTTGAAGTACATCTGTTAACTGTCTTTAATCCATAAAATGTCCCAGTTCTTTGATGGGTTAGGTGCTGCTGTGGTTGTTTAAAAAAAAAAATCTGGGTTATAAATTGTTACCTGTATCAAAGTTTGCAATGTTTATGAGGCCAGAAAAAGTTTAGATAAATTTCACAGAAATAACTTAAAAGAGATAAAGACTTCATGGTATGATCTGTATGCTGCATAAAGGGGAAAATTAACATTCCTGCTTTACTCATTAAGGGACAGCTCCATCATATGTGTTTTAAAAAAACCTTTGCTTTCAAATTTAGGTTTTCAATTTCAATTTCACAGCTTCTTTTTTTTCTTCTTTTGCTGAAGGCTTTTAATTGTTACACTTGAGTTCAAGCTGCTGTTTCCATATTTTTCTCCTTCAGGCTTTTTCTCTGGGTACCTTGATATTTTTTTTTTACTTCTTATTAATATGAATCTAGTAAAATACATACAATTAATCTAGTTTTACATATCAAAGAATGAAATTCCTGAAGTAGCACCAGTCTTGCAACTCCTGAATTCAGCTCTATGGCAGACTTCTCCACTTGAAATTTCCAGTATTAGGGATTATTTGCCAAACAAAAGAAGATAAAATGCTGCCAATGTTTTCTCTCAAACTTTTGATCTAACTGCAAACAAGACAGATAAATATTTTTCAAGCAGACTCCCCTCTTCAGTTTCCCAGTATATTGTGAGTTGCTTCCAAGCTTTCTGAGCAGCGGTTTCCTTGTTTTGGTCTCTTCCATGAACACAAAATCATCTTGTGTGCTCTGAAAAGAGAAGCAGGGAGGTTTTAATATCTGCTAATCAGGTTGTTGACAGCAGGCAGCCAAGCCAGGGCAAAAAGGCAGCGGAGCAATGCTGAAGGCAGGATGCTGAAGAGGAGAGAGATCCTGGGAATTTGCCATCTTTTGGCGAGGTTCTCTTCGGCAGATGCTGTAGACTTTGCCAGTGAGTTTCAGAACCAGCAGTTTTAGACATTCTGCATGGTGCTGTGAAGATTTTTGGTGAAAAAAGCTCACTGCAGAGCTGGAGGGCTTGATTGCTCTCCACAGTGAGTTATGGTGCTTAGCACCTGGAGCTTGAGGAGTGAAAGAATCGGCCACAGAACAAAAACAGGTCCCTGGTGTGCAATTCCTGCCGTCACAGGGGCTTCATCAGGTTTATTCCTTCTGAGGAGCTCTTCAGCACTGGAGGCACCAGCACCAGAATGGGTTTGGTGGGGAGATCCGAATC
The DNA here is from genome assembly GCA_013399875.1 of Gymnorhina tibicen. Lineage (NCBI taxonomy): Eukaryota > Metazoa > Chordata > Aves > Passeriformes > Artamidae > Gymnorhina > Gymnorhina tibicen. Next base: position 931,220 of record VXAZ01005693.1, on the reverse strand, counting down.
CTCACTTCTCGAGGAGCCCTCCTATGCCTTTAAGGAGATTTTTCAAGGAGCACCACTCCAGATGATGCTCGGTGTTTGCAGTTGCATAATCAGCAGGGGCTTGGCAGCCTGTGCGTGCCAATCTCTCATTACTGGCTGTCTACTTTTATCTTGTGTACTTTCCTTTTTCCCCAGCATTTCATTTGAACTGCTTCCCTGTTAACTTTTGTTTCAAGTTCTGGGATTGCAGGAGTGGTTTGGGGTTTTTTTTTCCCTTTCCTTGAGCACCATCTGACCTAAATGCCATTATCGTTCCAGGTTTATGTATTGAAACGACCACATGTGGACGAGTTTCTTCAGAGGATGGGAGAGCTCTTTGAATGTGTACTCTTCACAGCCAGTCTAGCCAAGGTTTGTTCCTCCCTTCATTTCTTTAACCCTTCTGGTGCTGGTCAGTGGACTTTTGGTTGGGTTTTCTATGGATAATTATTTCCACAGTTGGTACTATCTTAATTTTTCCCCTTCTTTTCTGCTTCTTTGTCTGACAGTGTGTACTTTGTCTGCTAGTGTGTGGGTAAGTGTTTCCATGGTAACACCATCACATATGGGCTTGTCTCATAATGTAGCCTCCATGCATTGCTCATGATGCCAATATGAAAGGCTCACAAGTTACCATGGTTATAGTGAGAAATTAGAACAAGTAGCGTGCGAGTGAAGCAGCACATCAAAGCTGGGCATGAAATAAAACACCGAATCAACCCCTGTCTACACCATCAACCAGTGACTCAGAAACTCACTGGAAACTGGGAACCACGGTTCCTGCTCTGTCAAGGTGCAATTGCAATCTGGAGTTAGAAAACGAGGCCTTTTTGCAAAGCTTGAAACATCACCAGGAATATTTTGTGCCCTCTGGTCCTGCAGTAGCAGTAGTGGCTCGTAGGTAGTTTTTGTGGTAGATGTTACTGTAGTAGACTGATCTGGAATTCTTCACTTCCTTCAGTGTATTGTATTTGTGGTGTCCTGTTTGTAAAATGATACTGGTTATTTCTAAATAGTGCTCTGGCATGGCAAGCTTTTGCTCCAGCCTAGTGTAGAGGTGGTGGAAGGGGACAGGACCCTGATCTTCTATAAAGCCTTTTTCCCTGCATTCTCTGTACCACATACTGCTCAGTCATGTTGAAAAAATCCTAAATACTGCCCCAATTTCATACTGAAGTTAGGTGCCTTATTTCATAATCAAAAGATGATTGATTTCAACATCAGGGTTTTTTCTCGGTTTAAAATGCAGGAAAATGGTAACTCCTGTTGTGCAGTAATAAAATTTAACTACCATCTTCAAGTATGTGGTTATTCATGTCTGAGTTTATTTGGATACTTTTTCTTGGTCAGTTTATATAAATAGTTGGATTCTAAGCTGTGCTTCACTTAAAGTGTCATCTTATGTATAAAATGGGAATTTCCTTGGTATTGTTCATGGATATTTTTCCTAATAGCATCTTTTATGACCCAGTTATGCAATTTGGTAATCTTCAGAGTCTTGCTGACCCTCTTGCTCCAAGGGCATCATTTGGCAGAGCCACACCAGGCTCAGATGTGTTCCCTGCAGTTTTATTGTCAGAGGCACATGGAAACAAATCAGCCGGGGAAATGCTTCATATTGATTTTCTATTAGCATTGGCTGGTTTTATGGTAATGGTAGGAGAGATCTCTGGATCCATCAACCTCTAGAAAACTCTCAGGGTAACTCTGAGTTGGCCCTGAGAATAAAACCTAATCAATAAATCACAGAAAACATTTAGAGTGCAAGTTAGCCTTCTCTGGAAAGAGAATTGTCCTACTTTTGCTTTATCTCTTTATTAATCACTTCAGGTTTGCAGGCGAGTGAGTTAATTAACAAGGAGCAGGGAAGAAAATGGAGAAAAAGGGCATTTTATCTACAATTATTTCGTGTCCCTTCTTTGGCTCTGTGAATTAGCCTTACCTGCACGTTGCTAACTTGGTGTTTCTGACTTCTATTTTTAAGTATGCAGACCCAGTAGCCGACTTACTGGATCGCTGGGGTGTGTTCAGGGCAAGGCTCTTTAGAGAATCCTGTGTTTTCCACCGAGGAAATTACGTGAAGGATCTGAGTCGACTGGGCCGTGAGCTGAGTAAAGTTATTATAGTAGATAATTCTCCTGCATCTTACATCTTCCATCCTGAAAATGCAGTAAGTATTCAAAGTACTCGAGCGTAACTTCATCTCTCTGGCCCTTGCCCAGATTTTGTGATTCAGAAAATAGACTTTCCAGAGCACTGGCTTGTATCAGATTCTGTGTTTTCTTAGGCTGCAGGTAGGTTCTGGGGTTCACTGCCAAATGGTGAAGGATGTGGGTAAACTGATCTTGACAGCGTGTCACAGCCATGGCTGCTCGTGTGCTCTGAGCTTTAGCTGGTGGCTTGAGGTCCAGCAGTTTTGAGAAATACCAAGTGCTGTGGGACCTGAAAAACCAACCTAGCTCTAAGAAACAAAGCTGCCCTACAGCACAGGTTTTGTTCTTTGGAGTGGAGATTACAGAAAGAATTGTTTGCTTGAATTGCTTCAGGTACTCCCATCTTTTTTCATTGTGTGAATGACAGTATTTTATTAGGCAAGATAATTAATGCTTTACTGGTTGCTACTGAGATCTGCAGTTGTGGGTAAGGGAAAGAAAAAACAAATCCAGATCCTGTTGCGTTGTTATGCTCCTCCCTCAATTATTTTTGTCATAACTCCATAATTAGAACTGTTAGTCAACGAGTTCATCAGGGTTTAGGAATAAGGGTAAAGGGCAGGCAGCAGTTCTGTAGGGCAGAATAATGAGGAGCAATGTGCATTTTCACTGTGTGTTTGTGTCAGCTCCAGAAGCTCTGATGGAGAGGTCTGGGGTGCTCCATCCGTGGCTGCAGCCAGTACAGCTGCTCACATCTGCTTCAGCTGCCAGGGGAGAAGCTGGAACTCCTTAGATGTACTGACTTTTAGACAACCAGGCTGTGCACTGTTTTCTTTGATGCTTTTAGGCTGTCTTCTTTGTGAACTGTTAAAATCAGTGTAGGAAATCTTTTATTAAGAACACTGCTTTGCACAGTCCTGCCTCTCCAGAATAGCTTTTTTTTTTTTTTTTTTTTTTGTAACATGAGCTATTTATCTTCCAGCAGTCAGCTTGCAATTCAGATCCTAATATTGTGATGCCCTCAGTGATGTGGTGAAAACATTTTTCTGGTTGGTGCTACACATGGTTTAAAGCTGCCATTTATAATAACCAGGACCTGTAGCTCTAATTTATGTTCATGGTTAAAATTAAAAACCTGATCCAAGATCATCATTTGGTATCTCGGAAATCAGTGCCAAGGAAATAATGAGCTGTAGAAATTTGGGAGATGAAATAAAGGGCCTTGTCAGAGTGGTTTAATCATGTATAGAAAAGTGCTGCTGGCTGAGTGATACTCGAGTCTCTGCAGAAACCAGAGCTTGTAACAAGATCCAAGATAGTCTTGAAAAGACCTGAGTGTACTCCCATAATGAAGATAACACAGAACACCTTCCCCAAATCCAGCCCACATATTTAAGAAGGGTTATTATATTGTTATTTTCTGAACCCACTCTCTAGATCTAACACTTTAACCTGAGCCCTGTTCTGCCCTTGCTGTTAAACATTTCCTCCAAACCCCGTGCCAGAGGGGGTTGTTGCTGCCTGCCTGTGCCTGGTGACTCACTCTGATAATTCTTAGAGGGAAAAAAAAAAAATAGATTTGCCTGTAAATAAAGTGTCAGTGCAGCTTCATAACCTGTGTCTTCCTTCCAGTCTGCTCTGGATACCAAGGAGGCAGAGCAAGGAGAGCTGCCCAGTGTGGGGTCATGGGGGTCACCTGGACATGCAGGTGAAGGTCAGCTGTCCTGGTTGGGCTGGGGCTTGAACCTGCTGCTCCACCTGAATGGTAATGAGTAGCTAATTGCCTTGATGATGTTGATGGTGATGGTTACAGAACACCTACACAGACAAAACTCACGTGTCCTTTACACCATGAAACCCTCTCAGTGTTTGTTGGTTGCTTTGTTTCAGGTGCCTGTGCAGTCCTGGTTTGATGACATGACAGACACAGAGCTGCTAGATCTTATTCCTTTCTTTGAAGGACTAAGCAAAGAGGAAGAAGTTTACAGTATGCTTCATAAACTCTGCAACAGGTAGCCCTTAACTCTGACTGACTCCTGCTCCTAGATTGCAGTTGCTAGAGGCTGTCTCCATCTCTTTCAGCTCTTTCAAATGTAAGCTTTGGGGAGGTCACCCCTGTCAGAAGTGCTACTCTTGATCTTCCTGTTACATTGGACACGAAGGACAATCATGAGTGATGCTATTAAGCCTTCAGAAGCCTGACTCCTAAGGTCATGTGTTCAGACTACTTTTTTAAAGAAAAAAAAAAAAAAGCTATTTTAAATGGGACTCTTTTAATTAATTTCATAAATGGACATCTTTTACTGGATCAGCTTTTCTTAAAACATGCCAAAAAAAGAAGCTTGTATTTCAGCAGTTGAATTTCTCTCCCTTTCTTCCCCTCCCACTATGCAGACAATTTTACCCCCCTGCTTAGAGCAGTTGACCTGACTCTGAATTTTTTCTTACAGAATGAAGTGCCTTTTTGAATGTTATTTTAAGATAAAAATTCATTTTTGTATAAGACGTATTTCCAGACATCTTTTAGTCTTGTATTGTCTAAATGCTTTAAAAGGAAAAAGGAAAAAAATTTTATAGAGCACTGTAATATATAACAAAGGAAAAAGTTGAAACCAAGATGCTGGGTTCCTGTCTCCACAGTGACATTAAGTTGTGTTCCACTTTGTCTTGCTCAGAAGGTTCAGGCGTTTGCGGGAGGGGTGAATTGGGGTCATTAAGGTGGTTGTTTCACTGATGAGGATTTTGGGCACAGTTTTAAAGCATATCTGCAGTTGTTTGAGTATTTAGGGAGTGATGGAGTTGAGAAAATGAGGTGGCTGAGAGACCTGAAGCACCTTTAATTCCAGACAGATGAAGTTCTGCTGTCTCTGCTTACGCACAACTGCCATGCCTCTTCTTTTTTGGAAAACCATTATCTTGGGAGAACGGCGAGGAGATCTATTTATTAGTTTAAGATTTCTTTTCTCAAAACCACCCATCTGGGTAAGCTGGATCTGTATTGAGCTGTTTGGAGTACTTTTTTCTTTTAATTGCTGCTACTGTATACTCACCAAATGGAGTTGACCATCGGCTGTTATACTGTTTTTGCCACTGTGCCTGTGCTATGAGACATTTTCTGTAAGCTGCAAACTTGGGCAATAAATAAAATGCAGGCTTCATAACTCACCCCCCATGGATTAATCCATTGGTATCTCATATACCAGAGAACCCAGTTAAAGGTGACCTGTAAAGGAGATTTTTTTTTTTTTTCGATTAAGATGAAGCCCTCTCCTTCCTTTGATACATGAAAATGCAGAAGGTATTTTGCCCACACCTTTGATTTGTATTTCTTTTTCCCCAAGGTGTAAGGTGCAGATTAGGAGCTGTATCAAGTCTTGCTGGAAGGGCAGAAGTTACTAGCCTAGACTAAAACCGGTCCTCTGGCTTTGGAGTTGACTTAGAGTCATCTCTGAATCTGAGAGCCTGCTTAACATCTTCTGCAGTGCCATAGGTACCCTTTTGGATGAATAATTTTTAAATATTTCAGGCCTTTGAAGAACAAGGCACGCCTTTTTTTTTTCCCTTTCCAGTGTCACCTTTCAGTTATTGTCCACAGCAGAAATCTGCAAACATAAAAGGTGCAGCTGCGTTTGGCTGTCCTCAGAGAAGACTAAATGGACTATTTGGTGCTTCTAATTAGCCTTGTGCTAAATTCTGAATTGTAGACCCCCTTTGCCTTTTCTCTTTTTCTCAAAAAGTCCTGATGACTTGGGAAAAAAAAACAAACAACCAACAAATTCCTTTGCGACGGACTTGGCTTGTGATCCTGGTCTCAAAACCATTGGTGAAGCAGCTTAACAAATCCACCAGAGAAGGGCAGGCCAGTCTACACAGGCAGCGAGTGGGTTGTCGTGGGTGCAGTGTAAAACTGAGCCCCCTGCAGTGCAGCTGTGCTCCAGCTGTGCTCCAGCTGTGGCTGGGCCCAGGGGTGCTGGAGGCAGTCCCGTCACACCCGTGAGTCTGTACGGCATCACCCTTTTGTTTCTTAACCAGCTGGCATCACCTTAGTACTGTATCAATCTGTGCCACAACAAAAAAGACAAGCTGTCGAGTTTAAAACCTAAAAATTAAAAAAAATAATAATAAAAAAAGCCTACTTTGTTTAAAAATATAAGGAAAAAAAAAAAAAAAAGGACGTATGGATTCTGGTTAGTCCATTAACGTTTACTTTCAGTTTTTAAGACGGTTTAATTTCGTATTTGACTCCAGAGTAATGAAAACTGTAAGCTGCCAAAAAAAAAAAAAAAAAAAAAAAAAAAAAAAAAATNAAAAAAAAAAAAAAAAAAAGAAAAAAAAAAAGAGTTGTTCTCTGAGCAGTATTTACAACTGTGCCTGTGGCTCCTGGGCCCCAGGTGCAGTTTGCAGGGAAGTATTCAGGTTGTAGTTAGTCGTGCAGGTATGAGAGGAATGGCTGAAGAAATTCAAAGACTTTTTCTCGTTAGCGTTAGACCAAACAATCAGACAGTGAATAACCCACGAGACAGGGCCGTGTGACAGTTGTGACCTGTTGGACGTGAGACAAACCGTGTCACCCCTGTGTGCATCTCTGGAAGCAGCGATTTCATGAACCAGTTGCCTTAAGTCTGTGAATGAATGTTGATTATATTATTAAAGTGTCTTGCATTGTTTTCAAATCCACATAGAACGGGCAACTGAACTTCTGCACCAGCCTCTGGAGGAGCGGTTCTGATGATGTTCTGTACAGCCGTGCTTGTACTGTGTCATTTTGGCTCTTAAAATCCCCAAATTTAAGAAAAAAAAAAAAAAAACCAACTTACTGTAACTTAGTACAGCATTAAAATGACACTTGGTGATAATACAAAGACAAAAAACTTAGCACAGCTTTGATCTCTGTTAGTTTGAGGAGTATTTTCTGTAAGCTCTGATCGGTTCTATTTTTTTTTTAACCCGCCCAACTCGTATGGAGGTAAAACTCAAGAGTGCTCTGCAATCAGGTTTGGACTCCCCTGGGTATTCAGATTTGGCCAAAGGGATCGAACTGTCACAGTTGTTTATTTTGACACTGTCATCATACTTGAAATTTCAAGTGTTGAGTTTGCGTGGATATGCATACGCCATATATTTAGAGTTTCTAGATTCTAACAAAGCAATAGAGTTCTGTCCATAAAGTCAGAGAACGAGTGGAATGTTTGTAAAATTTGCAATACGGGTATTTGATTGTATTTTAAATACAAGATTTTAAAAAAAAATTGAAATAGGAAAAAAAAAGCAAACCAAACTTAGTTCCTAAATCTCTTGCATATTTTGAAGTGCAGTTAGTGCATGCAGGTCACCAGGGCTGTTACAAACCCTGGCTTTCAATTCTATTCCTGGGTATTCTAGAAATATTTAAAAGTCTTTTCCCAGCTGGTCATTCTAAAGAGATGCTGCCTGGCCTGAAGTTCTGTTGTCCTTTTTATGTTGGGTTAAAAAACGGTTTCTTGCCTGTATAGGTATTTTTAAAATAAGCTGTAAGGCAGAATGCCTTAGACCCTTGAAATCCGACTGAAGTGTTAACAATGAAATTGCCATTTGTAACCTTAGGGCTGTGCACTGAGTCCTTGTTCACCACCAGGAAGCGTGGCAGGCTTGGGATGGGGAGATGGTAGCAAATGTACAATATTGCTGTGTTCATTTAGGTAGCTTTGGAAGAATAATTTGTCTCTTTGTTTCGCCCTTTTGATCTTTATTAAAACAGCAGAAGTTTTACGTGGAAGAAACTCAACACCTTGGAGACGTTTTTGGTTGTCAGTGTACGCAATCACTTTTCTTACAGCATGATTTTGATTAGACTGGTTGGGGACAATAAAGTATCTAAATGACACTGGTGTGTGCTGATGTTGCAGCTTTTGAAATTTCAGTGTTTAAGAAAAAAAAAACAACAAAAACAACAAGAAAAAGAATCTGTAGCTCTGTGACTTGCGAAGGCGTAACCCTCTGTCGGACAGATTGTTTTTAACCTAATAAACCGCAGTTCCGCACAGCCCTATTTGTAAAACAAAAACAAGTTTGTGCCTCTGATTCCAAGGTGCTGTGATGTTTTTTTTGCCTTTGTGGGGCGAGGAGGGGCAGGTGAGACTGGCGTGGGGCAATTGCTTCAAAATCTCTGGGCTAACTATGCAAAACCGGCTGTCAGTTTTCTGTTTCACATGACGTTGTAAAATCCCAGCTGACTCTCTTATTTCTTGTTAAAAGATCTGTTGGGAACTCCTTAGCAGAGGAGTAAGCAATGGAAATGTTTCTTTCTTTTTTTCCTTTTTTTTTTCCTTACGATGGAGCTGTTTACACTTTGATGCAATGAACAATCCAGCAATACTTGAGAAACACTACAGATACCATATGAGTGTTTGCAGGAGAGAGAAGTGTTGTCAATCAGGTATTGAATGGTTTCTTTACTGTCACAAATAAAAAATTTTAACAATATAGTTACTTGTGCATGTAATACTTCTCTGGGAAAAAGCATTTCTGGCACTTCTCCTTCAGTGACAGGCATTGCCCTAAGTCAGCAGGGACTTCGCTCCTGCTGATGCACATCCATGTTAGAGGATAAAATCACCCATCTCTGTCCCAGCCTCCTCCCCCTCTCCTCATCCTCAGTCACGTGCAGGACTCCTCAGTGGCTGCCCTGGCACCTGCTTGTGCAAACAGAGCTGATGAACTACTGATGAACTCTGCTAAATAAATTGGTGGTGACTCTTGCAGATGTTCCAGCTATTTAGATCTCTTGGATGAGATCATACAATAATTTGTTCAAGTCTCAAAGCTGTGTGACTTCTTTTGAAGGGCTTACTTCAGCTACTTGAATAGCTGTTCTTAACATCACTGCCATATCCACATGAATATCTGAATAAAACACTTTATTTGGTTGGAAAAAAATCTATTTTGGGACTTTTTATCTGACACAGTAAGACTTAGGCAGAGCCTTCCTTTCTAGGAAAAGGCACATATTATTGATGCTTTATGAGCAGAAAACCTCAGGCCTGTTGGAATGAGCAGCTGGCTCAAGATAGCACATTAGTCGCAATTAAAAATATTTTTTAGTTAGTCCTATGATCAGTTGGAATGACCTGGACTGCCTTTACTTTGTACTGGTGCATCAGGTTCTTGATTTTTTAAATATTTTTTTTACGTTTGGTTTGGTTTTGGTTTTGGTTTTAATTTTACCAATCTCCTTAGCTGCTACTTAGGATAAAGATGCCTTTCTTTTTTGTTTGTTTTTCACTTGGTAAAACAAGTGTTTCAAAATTCCTAAAACAGCTCATTTATAGTGGTGAGAAAGATCCTGTTGTTCTGTCCCGACAGAAACCAAGTGTCTGCAGAACTGAATACACAATAGTCTATACACCTATAGGCTTTCCAGTGTTTTTTTCCCCCCTTTTTGTTGTCTTTTGGCTCTGAAGGAGAGCCAACTGCTCTGAAATTCCCTGCAGGAAGAAACAGGGCTGTTCCAGGTGGGATGCAGCTTCCAGCAGTTTTCCTGGCAAGCGACCTTCACCATCCAGACTCCCCACCAGCCCAACCACGCTGGCAGGGGCCCAGGCAAAGTTCTGCTGGACTCCTCTGGTTCTGCTGGAGCTGCTGGAGGAGAAGTGATCCGTGGGTGACCCATTGGTTCGGACAGGTTGGCAGACTCAGCCTTGGAAAGCTTCCAGGAGTTTTGCTGGGAAGGAGCCGTGCTGGGAGCAGGTGTCCGTGGTTGGTACCGCGCTGAGGGGCATTTCCGAGGCACGGGGCACGCGGGATCGGTGTGGGCACACGGGGTGGGTTTGCCTCTGCAGTGCCCCCCGGTATCAAAAGGTGAGATGAGCTCAAACGGAGTTTGGGAGCTGGTGGCTGTGTCCCTGTCCCCCCATGGTGCCTCCCACTGCTCTCCCCAAACCGGCGTCGCTCGGTTTCGCGCCCACCTTTCGATTTAAGGACGTGGACGCAGCTGCCGGGATGGAAACGGCAGGAAAAGCTGGACACAGGAGCACAGCACGGCTGGCACCCGTCAGCCGCGTCACCTCGGGCTGGACTCCAGCAAGGACAAGGCTGCTGCTGCTCAGAGGCGAACGGAGGAGTCACTGCTCGGCCAGAGATGTGTCACCCCCTCGGGGAACCTCTGTCCCTCCAGATAACGAGGGGTGATCCTTTTGTCCCTACAAACGTGATGTCACCACCTCTGAATTGCCAGCCTTTCAATAAATGTTGCACTCGAAAGCTCGGGGGGGGATGGGGGGGGTGTTGGGGGAGTTGCTGACTTGGTAATGAGTTGTTTTCTTTGATTTTAATGAGCTTTTGTGATGAAAACCAAATTTCTTTACAGTGTAACCTTGTAATTTTTCTTCTCATGCTTTGATTCAGTTTGACAATAAACTATCTGTGTTATTTTTTTCATTCTCTTCATGTCTGATAATGCAAATAGTTTAGGTCTGTTCCCAGAAATCCCCCTTTCTCTGTGCACATACCATTCTCCATGGGGGAAGCAAAGACTCGAGAGAATCAGGCCAGGAAGTTCTCATTCCATTCTTCTCACAGCTCTTTGGAGCTGCTGGGCTTTAACCAAGATGAAAGCCCTGGCTGCTGAGCACCAAGGCCTTCTTCCTATGGCAGCAGGTTTGGCAGAGAGGTTCAGCTCCTGTTCTTTTTGGTTAACCTGCTGAGGTCTGGATAAATCCATCTGGCTGCTTTCCAAAGCCACTGAAGCCTGTAGGCCAGAGCTGGGAAAAGGAGCAAGATCCCGGGTTGTGGGAGGGGATAAGGGGGCAGGAGGAAACGTGATGGTGGGGTTTCTGTACAAGCCCCTTTCAGTCCCTGCGTGCAGCACCGCTCGTGTGACACTCACAGCACCCCTGAAGCAGTTGTTTGGCTCCTCACCTGCCTGTCCCAGGTTTTTAGGGATAAGTGGAGCTGAGAGTGGATCAGCATCGTTGCCTTTCTCCCAGGCTGTGGTGTCACCTCTCTGTAACCCGTGACAGTGCCTGTTGTGAGTGCTGATGTGGAGCAGCTGACCTGGCACAGGTCTTGGGTCAGGCAGTCTGCAGCCAAACATTTATCCCCTGAGGGAAAGAGACGCTGGGGGAGCTGCTTTTGCTGGAGCTGGGCTGGTTCAAGGTGCCCATGGGAAGCAGTTCCTCACCTGGCACATCTCGAGTTAGGTCTGCATGGAGGGGTCAGGCTGAAGAAGGTGGTTGCAAGTTAAGCATTTGCTGGAAGACAATCCCACAGAAAGATGAAAGTCTGGCATTTTCATGTGTGTTTTTAATAGGAAAATCATTTTATAAATACTTTTAGGATCTTTTTTTCTAATCTCTACCTAATCCCCTGGTTAATTCTTGCTGTACCCTCAGAGACTGAGAACCAGAGATTTGTGTAAAATTTATCTCTGGGGGTTTTTGTACACCTGAAATGGGCCACCTTTTTTCTTCACCAGCAAATGCATCTAGAAGAAGAGGGGAAGATTTTTGTCAAGACCTGAGCCTATTTAATCACAGAATTACAGAATCATTTTGGTTGGGAAAGAGTCAGAGCTGAGAGGGACCAGCTGCTGTGTAGGAGTCAGGCTGAGGCTGGGCACGAACAGCTCCTGCCCTTGGCTCTGCATCACGGGGCTGGAGCTCTGTGACCCTTAACTCTCCCGATTTTTCTCCTCTAAACAGCAACTGGAGCCTTGGTCTCATTGGAATCCTCTGTAAGACATCTGAGGAGCTCAGAACAGGTTCAGATGAGTGATCACCCACTGGTCTGATCCCTCATCTGATGGATGGATCTTGGAATGATAACCAGAGGGATCAGGCAAATCCTTGGGATGATGATGCTTGGAAAACAGTTGGAGTGTTGCATCCCAAAAAGGAGGATGAGGAGGGAAGGTCTGGAGGGCCTTCGTGGCTCTGGATTGTGGTGGTCCTAAGCCGTGGCATGGTCTGGCAGCGGGAGCATTTGGATTTGACGTTATCTGTGATGGAAGTCTTGGGGAAAAAAGAGAGGGTTTTAAGGGCTTGGTCCGTGCAGGGCCCGGTCGCACCACGAGGTGGTGCAGCCGTGCAGCGCTGCCTTTTAAAGGCGCCGTAGAGGAAATTTAAAAGCCATTATCGCAAGCAAAAGCATCACCACGGCTTTGAATGTCTGAGCCCCCTGCCAGGACTGTGCTCCACAGGCCCACGGAAAACGCCTTCCTTCATGTAAAAATCTCTTTTGGTATTTCACAAGCAATTTCTTCGTTTGCCCAATGAATGCTGAGTTTCCTTTGAGAAAGGAACCGGTGGCTCCACACCTGAACACAGGATAAGTATTCGTGGTAATTGTAGTCACTGATTATCTTTTCTTCCATGAAAATGCAGAAGCATATGATCAGCACAGGAAAATTAAAGAGGGAAATCAGCATTTCTCAAATAGTTGAGTTCTAAATTATGTCCTCACACCTCCCCTAGTGTGCTAAACGTTTTATTTCTTCCAAAAGCTTTGCTGCTCACCTTTTGGTTTTTTGTTTTTTTTTTAAAGCAACATCATTTTAAATTGAGCTTTGGCTGAAGTACATGAGGAGAACTGTGGACAAATGTTGAATCTCCAGGAGGGGGAGGAAAAAAAAGGAGAAATGAAAGTGGAGCCAAGCTGGCAGGTGTGTGACAAGGCATATTCCCTGTGCCAGTTCCGCTCCCTGCCTGTGTCCAGCGTGCGGGGGCGAGGGGACAGGGCAGCCAGGGGCACATGGAGGGGGGGCCAGGCTGGGCCAAAAGGGTTGGACCTTTCCAGGGAATGGACCCCACACCTGCAGGGCTGCCTCTCCCACTCAGTGACTGCAGCATCTGCTTTCACATTCCCAACACCCTCATGAGATTTCTGGGAGAAAGGGGAGTTTTCCAAGCCGTCAGCCCCCCTTGCAGCCCATCTCCTTGGCTTTCTGCTCTCCTGGCGTGCTCCTTCCCACCTGGAAGTGCCTGCCCTGTGAGGAAAGCCAGGAGGAGTTAGGTCCCTGCTGCCTGGAGATGAGAAGGCTCAGGGGGCCCCTCCTCACAGCATCCCCGTGCTGAAAAGGAGCTGCAAAGAGGATGGAGGCTCTCTCTTCACACAGAGCCATGGAGAAGACAACAGGCAATGGCTACAAGTTGCCCCAGAAAAGGTTTTATCTTGACACGAGAAATTTTTACGGCGAGAATCATGGAAACAACTTCCCCAGGAACGTGGTGGAGTCCCCATGGCTGGAGGATTTCAAGGTGTAACTGGGCAGTGATGGAAAACCTCATCCCTGGTGAGGAAAACCTCCCTTTCTGTGAGAGGCTGGGCCAGACGATCTTTCAAGATCTCTTTCAGCCGGGGCTGTTCTCTGATTCTGTGATTCCCACGTGTCATCCTCCACCTCCTGGCCACCTGGCCCCAGGAATGGGGTGACCAAGGCGAAGCAGGAGCGCTCTGCAGCTCCAGCAGCTGAGGAGGAGCCTTCCAACCTCGGACGTTTCCTTCTGGCTTGGATGGTCCCCCTGCTTTGCCTCTCTTTTAATTCGTGAGGGGAAGGCTGCCTTAGAAGTGAAATCCCATCTGGGATCCCAGCTCCTGGCTTTTCTTAGGAGATGGCTTTGCCCATCACAGGCAGCTCCAGCCACACGGGGCCCTGGGGGTGTTACAGCTGAGGGGAAGCTGCTGCAAGTGTCTCCTGCATCTCTGTTAGCAAACAAAGACATTCTTGGCTGCAAAAATCAGATTATCTGCAAATCCATGTTCCCCATGGGATGCAGGATGAAGGTGTAACTCGATGAATATAACCCGGCCAATATGGAGAATTTAAATTATAAGGAGAGAAATTCCTTGACAGGCATCTCCCAACCTTTACAGTGTGCCAGGGAAAAGGTCAGGCTCCAGTTAATGATTTGCTGTTAAATGCAGGTCTGATCTCTCCAAGATCCAGTTTCTCCTCGAGTTCTTTCAGTTCCTTGGATGCTGCTGGGGCACGGGCACTTCTCACCTTCACTCCTGTGAAAGGGAAGGAAATTATCTATACCTCACTGTCCAAGGGGTAAAACCATTCCACAAATAATATATTTTCTTATATATCCTGTAAAGGTTGTGGCCTCATCTCATCTGATTCCGCATCACTTTGGTTCTCCTGAAAATCTTTGGGAGCTGGGGGATAAATGTTTTTTATCTGCCTGCAATGAGTCAGCTACAGGCAGCAAAGGGAACCAGATTTTCTGGCTGCTTTAGATCTTCTAAATTTCAGCTTTACAGAAAAAAATCAACTTCTTCTTTTAACTTTTTCATAACCAGGTTGTCAGCTGTGACACTTTGTTGTGATGTTTTTTAAAATAATGAATTTGATGTGCTTGCTGACAGGCTGGATCACACAGGCACTGGGTTTGTATGCTGTCACCCATTTTTAGGGATCTCACCACCAAAATAGGTATCAGCTCCATCCTGGAGACAGCTAGAAATGTTGAAGCAGAGCCACTAATTAGTCATAATGGTGGGTTCTTTTCCCTAATATCATTTTGAGCTTTAGAGCAGGTACCTCCTGAGAACTCGTGTGTGATTACCAGTGAAGCAGAAATTGGATCATTAAACCCCTGCAAATAAAGAGAGCGGCAGCAAGATGAGCACATCCTGGGCTGCGTCACAAGAATCGGCACCAGAAGGTCGAGGGAGGTGATTCCCCCTCTGCTCTGCCCTTGTGAGACCTCTCCTGCCCTGCTGGGAGCAGCTCTGGGGCTCCCAACACAACAAGGGCAGGACGTGGAGCTGCTGGAGCGACTCCAGAGGAGGCCATGGGGATGTTCCAAGGGCTGGAGCCCCTCTGCTCTGGAGCCAGGCCGGGAGAGCTGGGGGTGTTCACCTGGAGAAGGGAAGGCTCCAGGGAGACCTCAGAGCCCCTTCCAGGGCCTAAAGGGGCTCCAGGAGAGCTGGAGAGGGACTTGGGACAAGGAATGGAGGGACAGGACACAGGAAACAGCTTCCCACTGCCAGAGAGAAGATTTGGATTAGATATTAGGAATAAATCATTCCCTGTGAGGATGGCGGGGCCCTGGCACAGGGTGCCCAGAGAAGCTGTGGCTGCCCCTGGATTCCTGGCAGTGTCCAAGGCCAGGCTGGACAGGGCTTGGAGCAGCATGGGACAGTGGGAGGTGTCCCTGCCCATGGCAGGGGGTGGCACTGGATGGGTTTTAATGTCCTTTCCAACCCAAACCATTCTGGAATTCTAAGAGATCCCACCTGCCATGGCTGTGCTGAGAATGACAGCAATTAGAGACGGGCGAAGGTGCTCTGAGTTGCTGTTTTAAATGCCAATATTTTATCAAAACAAACCTCAACATCGTCAATTCCTACAATCTTTCTTCTCCCCTCTCCTGCTCTATGGCAGCTCTGGAACAATGAAAAAAAAGTCATTTTTTTTACAGCACCTTCAAAATTCAGAACAATTCTGTGATTATTATTTTATTTCCTTTTTTTTTTTTCTCCTTAAATGAGCAGCAACTACAGCTTTACTGCTTTTATCAACTAACAGCCTTGAGGCTGTTCTAAAAAAGCTGCACTGCTGTAAGGAAAGAAACACAGAGATGGGAAAACTAAGGCTGCCACAGTACCAGTGAGCTCTGTGTGGCCTCTGAACATTGAATTTTAGCTTGCAGGTAGCCTAAACCACTGTTCAAGGAAGGGAAGGGGAGAGAGAGGCTGAATTCTGAATGGTCCCAGTCCAGGTCTGTAAACTGTGTGAAGGCACAGCCCTGTGCTCCTAAATGTCTGCTCAGAGCTTCTCCTGATGCTCTATTTAAAACTGCGCAGTGCAAGGTGGGAGGGGAGAATGACTGTGTCGGGCTGAGGGAGGAGGGAGGATGGGAAGCACGAGCTGTCAGGTACTGGAGCTGCCCTCAGATCTGCAGCCGAGGCAGCAGCTTCAAAGCGCTTCATCAAAGCTCAGCTGTCTGAGCAGGAAAACACGCAGGAGTGGGAAAAATAACATCAGGTGCCAGCGTGCTGGGAAAAACGGAGGAAGGAGAAGCCTCTCTCAGGTCAGCCCAAGGTGAAAATGGCCAAAAAGTCATTCATAGAATCATGGCATGGTTTGGGCTGGAAGGGAGCTTAAAGACCATCCAGTTCCAGCCCCCTGCCATGGGCAGGGACATCTCCCACCAGACAGGTTGAGGTCAGGTTTCCCTTGCTGTTACCTGCTCCAGGTGGTGTCTGTCTCCATCAGAGGTTTGTAAGGTGGCTTTGCTCATCCTTCAGCTCCCCCAGCCTGACCAGAAATGCTGCTTACAGAAAATCTGGGGGAAAAAAATGCTTTAGTCATGCCCAAAGTCCCAGAGAAAGAACTGAACCCTCCTGTCTCGAGCTCAGCTACTGCAGCTCGGTGGGCTTGGAGGGGCTTTCCATCGTTTCTTAAAGCAGTTTCCCCAAGGAGAGCCCTTTCCTGCGAGGATTCGGCTGCTGCCTTGTGTGAACTGAACTGTGGTGCCGGGGGGAGGTGAAAGCAAGGCCCCGTGTTAAACACTGCTGCTGTTTTAGGGAAGCTCCATGCAAAATCACCTTGTTGTCAGTGGATCTGTGGATTCAGCCACACCTGACTGATGCTCCCCCAGCCAAACCACAGAAGGGTGTCAGGGATGGGTCTCTGAAGCCAAGGAGGAACAATCTGCAGTTCAAACTCCATGAGGAGCAGAGGAGAGCTTTCCCTGGGGATGGCTGAAATCAGAGATGTGAGCAGGGAGATCTCCTTGAGTGACAAATCCCTGCAGATCAAATATATGAATAGAGAGCAGGGAGATAAATGGAGGTGGTAATGAAGTGGGAGTCGGTCTCTTCTCCCAGGTAACAAGCCATAGGACAAGGGGAAATTGTCCCCATGTTGTGCCAGGGGAGGGTTAGTTTCGATATAAAGGAAAAATCCTTCATTGAAAGGGTAGTCAGGCACTGGAACAGGCTGCCCAGGGCAGCGGTGGGGTCACCATCCCTGGAAGTGTTCAAAAAACACCTGAATGTGGCACCCGGGGACAGGGTTTAGTGGTGGGCTTGGCACTGCTGGGTTAAAGGTTGGGCTCATGGATGTTAGAGGTCTTTTCCAAATTTAAAATTGAATGGTCCTGTGCAATGAATGACAGGGTCTGGCTGGATCACTTGTGCTGTGCTTCAGAAGGAAAAACAACCACAAGTTTAAACAAACAAACCATTGCCAAAAAAATCCCCATCTCATTCGAGGAATATATTTTCAAAAGGGGAGTTATATAAAAACTGGGAAATGAGTGCTGCTGCTCTGCTGGATGCCAGAAAGGCTTCGGCTGGAGCTGTGGTCAGTGCCAGCGGGCCCTAGGGCAGAAATCAGAGATAAAGTGGGCTAGGAGTGCCACGGAACGGAGAGTGTGGAAAGCACAGTAGGAGGAAAACATCACATGGAGAGGCTCTTCTCTCCTCTGGTGTCCCTGCCCATGGCAGGAGGTTGGAACTCGGCAATCTTTGGGGTCCCTTCCAACCCAAACCACTCTAGGATTCTAGAAGAGGGAGAAAGTTGTTACCAGGACAAATGCCCAGCTTTCAGCAGGATCTGATTTGTGTCACATCAAAAAGAGGGATTAATTTTCAACACAAAAACGAGATTTCAGCAATGTGTAAGGACAACCATACAGCTACATCCCTGCTGCAAGGGCATGTGCTGCAGCTGGAGTGGATGACTGCTGTAGATCCTTTCCAGCTGAAAATTCTTCTCTTCTCTTCTCTTCTCTTCTCTTCTCTTCTCTTCTCTTCTCTTCTCTTCTCTTCTCTTCTCTTCTCTTTTCTCTCTTCTTCTCTCCCCACCTCTTCCTGCTTCTCCTCCATCCAATAGGAATGCGAAAGCAGGATACCTGTAGGATGTGTGAGCTCCTGCTAGTGAAGATATTGAACAACAAACCCAGCCCCTGAGCTCCAGCAGCTCTGCAGACTCCAAACATGGCTGGACAGGAGCTCTGTCCTCTTCAGAATGCTTCACACTTCCCATTTTCCCTTGTGTAGGTGGGCACACCCCTGACCTAGACAAACACACACCCTGTCCCTGTCACAGTGTTGCAGGTGAGGCTTCTGGCCATCCCTGGCACCACAAGGACATCTGCAGCCGGGATTTTCTGGCACAAATGCATCTGGACTCATCTTCAAAAGCAAATGTTGTGGAAGCTCCCAGCAGTCAGGCAGGACTCACCCGCTGCTGCTCTGCTTTCAGGGAGCATGAGGTGCAAAGCACCCCAGAGAAGAACATTAGAGATTTTGGGAAGTGTAATCCAGCTGGGAAGGCTGATTTAGGAGAGAAGAAAGGGGATGTAAGGAAATAACTTCAAGCCTTCAAGTCACTGGAGGTTTGAAGTGGTTTGGATTTTGGCTGAAATGGCTGAGAGCTGGGGGGTGGGGGTTTATTGAATAATCGCCATTTTCTGCGTAAAGTGCAAAAATTTTCCGGAGAAACCCCTGGTTTTTCAGTTGTCCAGACCACACGCTTCCTGCGTGTCCAGAGTGGTCCTTTAGAAAGGCCAGGTCCTGTGCTCCGTGGGCAGGTTATCCGAGCAGCAATCCCTGCGTCCCCAGCAGGTCCCCAGTCCCTGTGTCCCCTGCGGTCCCCGTGAGGCAGCAAAGGCTGCAGCTGCCGGGACCAGCAGAGATGTGCAAACACACACCGTGCTCAGTGCTAAGCGCTCTCCTTCGCTTCA
Organism: Gymnorhina tibicen; assembly: GCA_013399875.1. NCBI lineage: Eukaryota > Metazoa > Chordata > Aves > Passeriformes > Artamidae > Gymnorhina > Gymnorhina tibicen. The sequence goes on along the minus strand of VXAZ01005693.1, from coordinate 912,373 downwards.
CTCAACTGCCTCAAGCATGGAAACCAGTCCAGCCTGTTCCAGTCCCCTCCCTCGACTGGTTCCTGGCCTTCAGTGCATCAGAGATGGGCTCTTTCCTTGTGGGACTGGAAAATGATTCATCCACCAGCACAGGAATGCAGCCCTGGAGGCAGCGTTTCGGGCCTCTCCCAAAATCCTCTTCTGGAGCTGGATTTCTGTGCGGAAGGAATGTGGTCTGGAAAAGTCCTCCCCAGTAAATCTTTGAGCAAAGAGGAGTGGAGTCCCAGCCTCATTCCGATCCTCAGCCTCATCCAGATCCTTGCTGAGGAGAGAAAACATCCTAAACCCAAAAGTGGGCGCAGCAGGTCTGCCTCAAGGGCCAGGACTCCTGCTCAGGTGTGAGTGCCCTGCCCTTCCCTCCTCCCCAGGCTGGTGCCCCTCAGCGTCCCCCTCCTCCTCCTCCTCCTCCTCCTCCTCCTCCTCCTCCTCCTCCCTGTTTGCAAAGGGAGTGATGCCTCCGCCTGCAGGCGAGGCAAGACCCGAGCAGACGCTTGGGAGGGCCCACGTGCCGGTGCACGCTGGTGCCCCACGCAGTGGTGATGTCACTGGGGCTGTCAGGGCTGTCCCCAGGCGGTTTTGGTGAGCAGGGAGATTGCCTCTTGTGTTGGGTTGTGTTGCGTGGGTGCCTTCGGATCGAGCTGGCATCCATCCGCTCCGCTGGGTGATGTGTTTAACCCAAATCAGCCAAGCCCTGGGCGGAAAGGGAGGCAGGTTCTGCAACTTCTGGTGCTTTCCCTCGTGCCAAAAATAGGTGAGATAACACTGCCCTTTTCAGGACGGGCTCTTTGTGCGAATGCTGCTGTTCAGAGGAGCCTGGAAAAGCAGGAAGGGGACATGAGAATCCAGCCAGTTCCTGTTGGGGCGTGGCACAGGGATGCCCCAAGAACAACCTCTCGCTTGTATTAGAAGGAGTCCCGTCCCACAGGGGAGTAACGTGAGCTTCTTGTTTGGTGTTCAAACACAGTAACCAGAACTTCCCGAGAAAAGGCTCTCGGCTCAGCTGAGCTCTGAGCCACTGCTGAGCAGTGTTCTCATGGAAAAACCCCCAAAAGGTTCCTGGGAAGCACTGAGCGTATCAGCCTCGTGGCAGTGAAAATCAGAGGGTTTCAGGCACCAGCACTGCTCCTCACCAGCCTGTCATGCACAGGTTGGGGGTGGCTGGGGGACACCATTCCTTGCTGGCACCCAAGACTCTGGCTGGCTTTTTAACTCCACGTGCAGCACAGTGTGGCCCAGAGGGGACAGGGGATACAGGAGCTGGGGGTTCAGCTCTGGCCTGGACTCTATGGAGGTCATTTCTGATAAGGCAGCTGAAATCTTCAGGCTGTGATGTTGCCTAAAAAATGGCAGCTTGAATTCTTCACTCATTGGAAAGCTGTAATAACACAAATCAAAATTGGGATATGGTTTGGTGGTGAATGTGGCAGTGCTGGGTTAGTGTTGGACTTGATTTTAGAAGTCTTTTCCAGCCTTAACTATTCTATCTCCCATTTTTGAGAAGTTCTGTGGGTCCCAGTTAACCCAGCTCGCTCCAGCCCACCCCATTTGTGATCCTTGAGCTGGTCTACAAGAAGGAGGTGGAGATGGTGCTCAGAAGTCCATGGGCCACCCGGGGAGGTGTGAACAGCACCCTGTGGAGTGCCTGGTGTTCATCCCTCAGCTGAACCAGGCTGTGATGGGGATCATCACCTCTCTGGTGTTTGCAGCAGTGGTGGCAGAGCTCCTTCCAGCAGCCTGACGTGACCAGCACCTGATGTGGGGGTAATGGGCCCAGGAAGGACGTCAGGCACAGGCAGTGACTGCGCCCTTTGGGGCCTGCGGAAAGCAGGAAGGGCTGACGTGCAGGAGGGTGGCACTTTCCCAGCCTTTAGGGTGGTGGATTTTTGTTGCTCCTTCCTGGCTGGCACAGGCAGGGCTGCATTCCTGCAGACAATAGCTCCGCCTGGGCAGCCCCAGCCCTGGCCACCCGCTGTCCCCCTGGCCGTGCAGGCACAGCCTTGGGTCTGCCTGCAGCTTCCCGGGCTCAGGAGCTTGCGGGGGTTGTCCTCTCACTCCTGCACCTCCTCGGAGCTGAATTCATGAGCTCTGTTCAGCAGATGTGAACAAGAGGAGTGATGAACTCAACTCAGATGCCAGACCACCTGTCCTGAGGAAATCTTTGCTCTGTTTTAGGGAACAAACTCAAAAGTTCCTAAGAAAAATCCGGATTCTCTCCCAGGGCACAACTCCCACCTGACACAGGAGAAGGACATGCCCTATGCTCTCCATGTGGGGCACCACGGACCGGCAGCTGCTGTGATCCTAACAATTTCATAGGAGAGGCTGGTGAGCACTGGCAAGGGCAGGGGTTCAGGATTTCACCCCCCACCCCATCCCTGAGCACAGGGTGACTTTCTGTACTCACACGTGCAGCCTGGTCACTGAAATGAGACGGGTTAAAAATTAAGTTTGCCAGGGAGGGTGGAGTTATTTTGTGGGCACTCGGGTATGGTCACCAACACAAGCAACCAGGTTTCCCACAGTTTTGAGAACCTCTGGTCTGTCTGAGTGCTAAAAAAGAGAATAAACGGTGAGGGTGAGATCTCCAGACACCTTCACCAGTACAGCCACCATACAAAGCCACCAGTAAAGCAGCTACCTCAGCATCCAGTGATCCTCACCCTCAGTAAAACCATTGGGATTAAAACCCAGCTGGATTACTGAGTGCTGAAGGACCAGCCTTGTACCCTGCAGGGGAGGAACCCAGGCCACCTCTCCTGCAGGGTGGGGGTGAGCTGTGGGGAAACTGAGTCAACTTTCTGGTTCCTGCACAGACACTCCATGTAATCTTGTCCAAAAGGCATAAATAACCTCTGTTTGTTCAGCTCCCATGTTAGAACAAGGTATTAATCCCTCATCTTGCTTGCTCGTGGTGTGATTCCCATGAAAGGAGAGCTCCAAGGAACCTGGACTTCAGGGGCTGTCACTGCCACAGCAAAAGTGATTTCCTCCTCCACGGGATGCCAAGGGATGACCTTTGTTGGGCTCACACACCCATTAACCAGTGCCGGGGCTGAGCCTCCCCTGCCTGTGAAACGTCTCCGTTCTGCTGGATTCAGCTGACGCTGGAAATGACAGAGGCTCTGCTTGATGACCCTGACCAAAGTGTGCTGGAATTTGCTGGGTTTCATGAGGTTTTCATTAGGGCTGCGAGAGAGCCCCTGAGGTTTTGTGAAACTCTTAAACCACCCATACAACGATTTGCAAAACGGTTCTCTTCTCTGTAGGGGTGTTTGCTTTTACTTTACTCTGCTTTTTTGCTTCCTCTCCTCACTGTCTGCCTCTCAGGGTGCACACGCTGCTCTAAGGGAAACATCCAGTCCATACTGTGGCTGAAAGGGTGGTCAGGCACTGGCACAGGCTGCCCAGGGACGTGGTGGAATCGCCACCCCTGGAAGTGTTCAGAACCACGTAGATGTGGCACTTGGGGACGTGGGTTAGTGGCAGACCTGGCAGTGCTGGGTGAATGGCTGGACTCCATGATCTGAGAGGTCTTTTCCAACCCCAGTGATTCTGTGGCTGAGGGACAGGGTGGTGACAGGATGATCAGGCACAGGTTGTCTATTACCAAGTTACCAGGCTCGTGCTCAGGTGATCTGGGTTTGGTTTTGCCTTTATTACCCAGTTCCTGCCAGTGATCCTGGCTGGGAAACTTCTGTGTGCATCCTGTGCTCCCTGCCTGCTCTCACCCCTGTGAGAGCAAGCAACAATCCCTGCTACCTTCTTAAGACAGACACGAGACAGGAAAACATCTCAGTGCAAGGCTCCCACACTGCCTGACCTGGGATTAAACCCTGAATCAGGATTTCAGATCTCTAGAAGACTGTAAATTCAACAGCAGGGATCAGCAGCCGATCGCCCAAATGGCCCAGCCGGCTGTGGCTTGTGTGCAGCTGAGAAAAACACTCAGGAACAGGACCAGCACAGCTTTGTCTTCCTGCACGCCGTTCCCCCATGGTTACTCTGTGAAGCTGCCATGAAACTCACCCCGTTAGACTCCATCTCTTTCCCTAAAGGGTCGGCTCCTGCTGGGTCTTCACTGCCACCGAGCGCTTCCCTAAAGCTTCCCGGCATTCTGGGAAAGCAGGCTCATTTGCTGCAGTAGCAAACCTAAGTTTTCCTAGCACAAACCTCATCCATCCTGGCAGACAGTGAGTCCATAACCAAAGAACATCTTGTGCCCATCAGGAGCAGGGCTTGACAGCAGCGGAGGGGGTGATGGGTCTTGGGGATTTGGGTGCTTCTGGAAGTTTCCCCAGATAAAACAACGGTCTGAATACATCCAGATCTGGCCTGGGGCCCCTGTGCTGCATTCCTCCTCTGGCTGGAAGGCATCCAGGGCTGCCACGTCACCGTCCCACCTGGGCTATCCTGTTTTCTCAGTGCACCTGCTAATTCTTGGCAGTGGCGGGCGAGATTAAACGGGGAGAGGTGCAGAGGAGCCCACGCCCACAGTGCACACAGGCAGGGGCAGCTGCCCCTCCTCTGCCACCTCCCCTGCACCCAGCCAGTTGCAGATTAACCTCCTGGAAAGGGACAGCAGCTCTTCTGCTCCAAGACAGGAGCTGTTCACCAGCAGAAGTCTGGAATAAACCTCCTCACTGAGGGCTGGGAGAATGCAATTCTCCCAAAATGTAATTTTGGAAAACACGCTGCCATACCTCCCTCTGCAAAACCTCCAGCCAGAGCGCACACAGACAGACCAAGGGACATGCTACAGCCACCCCATCAGTGCTGCTGTAGTTACATTCACTGAGGTATTTCTCCTGGCTAGCAGAGACTTAGAGTTGTGCATCCCACCTTCATGGATGGATTATAGACATTTTAGGATGTAGAAGAGGGTTCAAGACTGACCAGAAGCCCTGCCAGACCTTGCTGCCATGCTGCAAGAAGTCATCACCTCTGTCTCTCTCCAGGGGGGTACTTTTGCCCGTAAGCCTGAGAAAACATGAGCCCCAAATCCCCAGTCCACAGCCCAACATAACTGGCTTAAAATGGGTTTTGCACTAACACTGCCAAGCAATAAACTGGAGCAACAGCGACAGCTTTGACCAGCCTCAGTGCTGTAAGCCCCGTGTCAGACTGCTCCTGTCTTAACCTGCTGCGAGCTGCTGGCTCTGGGAGGGTGAACTGCCTCTCCAGAGCTCTTGCCAAAGCTACTCCTGCCCCAAATCAGCGTTTAACCTCGTGCCCTCGGCTTGCCAAGGTCATGCCTTTCTTCAGAGCTATGGCCCATCCTGCCCCTGCCTCCCCAGAGTCTGCAATTCCCAGGGCTCCATGCACAGCCGTGCCCCAGAGCGGTGCTGGGAGGGCTCCTCGGGAGGACTGAGGGCTCTCTGTGCGTGCAGGGAGCCACTGACTGACAGGAGCCGACCAGAGGAGGATGCAACCACTCCCTGTGGCTCAAGAGGTGCGGGATAGAGCACAGCCGTGCCCTGCAGCACAGCCATGCTCCTCACCTGAATGCCCAGGCACCTTCCCCTGTCCCAAGAAGTTCCCATCTGCTGCTGTTAACCATCAGCCAGCACCCTGTTGCCTGCCAGGGGCAGCTCTGGGCTGCTCTGTCAGCTGCTGCCCACAGAGCTCCGGAGCAGAATCACAGAATCATTTAGGAAATCATTAGGAAATCATCATTAGGAAAGGACCTATAAGATCAAGTCCAGCTGTGAACACAGCACTGCCAAGGCCACCACTAAACCCTGTCCCCAAGTGCCACATCTATATCTTTTAAATCCCTCTGGGGATGGTGACTCCACCACTTCCCCGGGCAGCCTGTTCCAGTGCCCGACAACCCTTGTGGGTGAAGAAATTTTTCCTGATGTCCAAGCAAACCTCCTTTGGCACAACTCGGAGCCATTTCCTCTTTTCTTTTGTTTCCTGGGAGAAGAGACCAACCCCCAGCTCCCGTCAGGGAGTTGCAGAGAGTGACAAGGTCTCATCTGAGAGATGATCTTGCACTCCGCACACCAACGTTTGTGTTGCCTTCTCAACTCTTCCCCCACGCCCAGGAGCACAGCAGGTGAGGGAGCAGTCGGCTGTAACCCAATCCTGCTCCATCAGACCAGCAGTTACACCTGTAAGAGGCACTCTGCAGGTTTTTATTTGGACGTACATTTTGTAGGGTGCAGAAGTGCCTGAGTGAGACTCCGTGAGGGATGTGCAGGGAAATGTCACGTGCTTGGGCTGCAGGGCAAGGAAAGCTCTCCTGAAAGCTTCTCAGAAATTCATGCAGTGCTTGGGCTGTTACAGGCCAGGATCTTTAACCTCACACTGATGGGTCAAGCTTTGGTGTTTTGAGCAGCTTGTGGGGTTTTTTCAACTCCTTCCCTTGCTTTTCCAAGGCATGGGGCCCCTGCTGTGTTATCTCACCTGCAGGGTTTGGCCCTTCCCTTTTCCTCCCGGAGCTCCCTACCCAAAAGCGGGCTGGAAATACCTTTGGAACGTGTCATTTTGCAAACACATCCTTGGCAGAGCCTGTTTCCCCATGCACAATGTCCACCTTGTCCACAGGCCTGTGGGATGGTCCAGGCTGAGGCAGATGTTGGGCCACTCCGCTGCCAGACCCTGAGTTTGCAGTTCTGCACTCTTCCTCCCAGCAGCTTCTGACTGACCCCAGCACGGGCCTGTGACAATGGCTTCAGTGTCTTGGGCTTGCACTGGGACACTGAAAACAGCCTCATCTGCCACCTGCCTGCACGAAAAAAACATCAAACCACGAGGTCTCCGAGCTCTGGGAATACCAGGGCAAGGCTTAGGACAAGCATACGAGTGCATCAGGTTGTGCACATGGGAGGCACAGCTGGACAGGAACATTTCAGGTCACGTCTCAGTTCTGAAAGTCAGGCTAGGCTGTTTCCCACCACTACCGAGTTAAACTGCTCGGAAATAATGTTTTCTGCTCTGTAACCCCATGGCATGACCAGAATTAGCAGGAAGCAGAAGTGCCTACAGCTCAGCACTAAATGAGCCCATGGTTTATGACAAAGATCTTCTTTTCCCTTGGCATTGACTGTTCTGAACTGCTTTACACCTATTTCTGCAGAGCTGGGCTCCTTAAAAGCTCAACAGGATAATTTACTGCTTCTTCACTCCAGCACTAATGGAGAGGAGGAGAGGACAGGCAGCTCAGGCATCACCTGTGTGTGAGCCTGAAGTGCATTAGCAAAGCTTTGGGTATAGGAATGACAGGCTCCATCCCAGAGCTCAAATTCCTGTAGCCACAGCCATGGAAGTGGCTTGATTTACATCAGCACCAAAAAGCACCCAGATACACAACTATTAATTCAGTCCTTGATGCTGGGGATAACGAGTCCGTGTGGCAACAGGGGAATGGGAGCACAACAGGATTTGGTGCTGATCCTCCAAGACTCCGAGTGTTTTCACCCCACTTTCCAATGCCTCCCCCTAGATCTGCTGGTGTGGGACCCTCCCTGCTGGGCCAGCAGTGGGCTTGGGGTGGACTCCAAAGGTAAAAGCAGACTCTGTTGCGGGTCCCCATCCTCTGTGGACTGGAGGAAAAGCAAAACATTATTCTTCTGTCCCCTGCAACAGACAAAGACTCAGCACAGTGAAATGAAGGAATGAAATGAAAAGAATGCAAAAGGAAAGGCGAAGGCTGTTACAGGTTTATGAGCTGTAGCCTGCAGACATAAGGGAGAAATCACTTGCTAGGAGTTGGTTTTGCATCTTTAACCGTGAAACTCAGACCTCTGCAGTGATCCTCTCAGAAATGGGCACACCCAGGTTGAACAAGCAGGTCTAGCCCACACCCTGGTTTGCAGCTCTCTGTGGTTAGTGGCACACCGGTCTGTAGGCAACGTCACTGGTATTTTGGGCACTCTTCACATTACAGGTCCCTGAGGTCTGGGAGTGGTCGGTGGATGAGACCTCTGGGAACTGTGGTTTAAACCTATTCAGCCACCTGGTTTAGCTGGTGAGCTGATTCATATCTATTTTCAGATTGTGGGGACTAATCTAGAAAATTAAGGAAGTGACAAGAGAAAAATGTGTCCGAAGGGAAGGCCTTGGATGGCTCCCAGTCCTGAGAGGTTGTGTAGTCTCCATCCTCAGAGATGTGCAGAACACAGCTGGACACAGCCCTGGGTGCCCCAAAATCTCCATCCTCAGAGATGTGCAGAACACAGCTGGACACAGTCCTGGGCCCCCAAAATCTCCATCCTCAGAGATGTGCAGAACACAGCTGGACACAGCCCTGGGCCCCCAAAATCTCCATCCTCAGAGATGTGCAGAACACAGCTGGACACAGCCCTGGGCCCCCAAAAGCAGAGCTGGTGGCTGATGACAAGGTACCAAGTGGTGCCTTCTCCAGAGAGGGATGTTCCCCCCAGCAGCAGCGAGCAGCAGCATGCACATGCCAGACAGGCACAGCTGGGAATGCCAGGGGATGGTTTATCCTCGGGTCATCCCCCACCAGTGACATCGGGGCAGCCTTCAGTGGCTGCAGTATTACAGCCATCCTTCACAGGTAATTTTTTGTCAGCAATAAGCTACAAGTGTCCGCAGCCTCAGCTTTCTGCTGCTGAAGGTGGCTCAGCAAGCACTCCTGGGGCTGTCTGGTTTATCATTACTCTTCTCCTGGGAGGGCAGCCCAGTTACACACTCCAGTGCTCTGTTACATCCCCTTTCCAGTCACTAATCCTGACAGCAATCCTCACCCCTGCTCCCCATCGCCCTGGGCTGCACGCACCCAGGGCTCCTGTGAGCACAGGGACACCCAGCTCGGCCTTGCAGAGAGCAGAGGGGCAGGGGTCTTCCCCGAGCGCTTTTCCCCGTGGAACAGCTTTGCCAAAATTCGGGACGGTCAGAGCCAGGGACTGGCGCTGGAACTCTTTGGCCCCAAGAGTTCAGGCAGCGCTGAGCAGCACCGCACCTTGCTTTGTCCCGCAGAGACCGAGAAAAGGGCGGAAAAAAAATCCCTCCTGTGCCCTTCTAAACCTGGGCAAAACAGGTTTTTAATGAAAGAGGCACTTAATCATTATTCAGTACATTCAGAGCGCTGGCTATTTGATGCAAACAGAGAGTTGGTTGAAACTCTCCCGTACCGGCTCCCTCTTTGTCCCTCCGTGAGCCTGGGAATGGGTGTGATCTCCGGGTAGGAGTGTCTCTGCGGTTAAGTAGAGGATTGAATTACCGAACAGTGCTGTTCCCGAGCTGACAAGGTGGCAGAACAGTGAACAAAAGTGCCTCGAAACTCGGCGAAGAGGAGAGAAGGCGCTGGGCTTGGTGGAGAAGGGACACCTGCGAGGACACCGCGCACTTTCCAGCAAGGTGAGCAGCCTCCCTGCACCCCTGCTAGATTTAATAAGGCCAGAACTGTTTAATGACTTTTGTTCCGTGGGATAGTAAGAAACAAACAAAAAATTAACATGCTCCATACTTTGAAAAAACAATTTCTCCCGTGGTGCAAGCCAGGATGTGTCTACTGAAATGAGCCCACCGTGATTTACATCTTTTGGGGCTGGAACAAGCAGCCCTGAGCTTGCCAAGAACCCGTCCGGGCTCATATCAGCTCCTAGGACACATCTTTTCCTTTAGCTCTCTGCACAGACTGGCTTTGATTTCGTGCAGCGACCAATTAACAGCGTTTTGTTTGGGCCCGGATCGTTTTGTGTTTTGCTGCCGTGGGGATTTGCCGAAAGCTCGCCTGCCTTTGGGGCGCAGTTTTGGGTCCAGGCAGCCACAGAAAGTCTTTGGAAGTTCTCATCGATGGGTTTTATCGTCATCTGATCGACAGATTGCTAATGGCCGGGCTGCTGGGCTGCTCTGCTCTGTAAATAGATTGTTTTCTCATCCTGCTCGTTTGAGATGCGAGCTGCACTGAGGTAAAATTGAGTTGTAATGGAGTTGAGCTGCAGGCTCACTTGCCAGTATTTTTCTTAGGCGCGCCTATTAGGAACATAAATATTTAACACAAAGGAGAGCTGATATGAATTAGCATCTGTGGGAGGTTCACGCTCATTCAGGGCTGCCCTAACGCAGATGTAAACAAGCGCTACAGCAGCTGAAGCAAACTGGCCCCGCCAGAGCAGCACTTAGATGGTGAATCATCCAGGTGCTTTTTACACACCGCAGCTAAATGGGCTGATTAGAGCCTGCAGAGCAGAGATTAGACAATCGCATGGCATTAGTTCTCCTCTTCCGCGGGGTTTTACCGTTCCCCCGGGATGCCAGGTGGAAGGCAATGCAAGGACGGGCAGATCAGAAAAAAACCCTGTAACCGCCTTCCCTCACCTTCCTCCTGGCAGAGCCAGGTGAGCCTCCCCTCCTCCTCCTCCTCCCTGCACAAACAGGATGCCTTTATCGTCCTCCAGCTCCCTTCTCACCGGCACACACTGGGATCTCATGATGTTTTTTCCCAGGCAGCAGTTGCCAAGGCCTCCCAGCTGGGAGCAAAGGTTTTGTGCCCTGGCTGTGAGCACTGTCACCCTGATCTCCTGCCTTCTCCTCTATCTTTGGGCTCCTGGTTAGGCTGAGTCAATAAATCCCTGCTCTTGCGTGGCCAGGGATGCTGAAAATGTTCACTGTGTCTCCTGGTCTTTGTGCCAGGAGCTGTACAAGTTTTTCTGGCCTTTGAGCGTGGAAGTTGTTATCTTGTGTGTTATGGACCCCCGGGGGAGGTGTGGGACCTAGGACACGGAGGAGATGTCCCACGGACTCTGTGACTTCAGGCTGGCTCTGTCCTGCAGCCTGGTCCTCCAGCACCCATCCTGTGGTGATCCATCCCCAGCTGAGGAGAAGGCTGGCTCGGACACCTGCCCCAAGCTTGGAAACATGCTGGGGCTCTGCTCTGTGTTGGGGCTCTGCTCTGTGCTGGGCACATCCTGCCGGACCAAAAGCCTTCCCTCAGTGTTCACAGAGTTAAATACACCATGGCCCACTTGGAAGCAGAGCCCTGAAATGCCCAGTGCAGCGGAGGGAACTCAGGACACAGCCAAAGCCTTGGTGCTGCCTCGCTGTTACCTGCCCCAGCTGCACTTTTGTCACCCCTGGGGAACACTTGTGGCACCACTGACCCTCCTCAAGGTCCTTCCTTCATCACATTTTTGTGTCAGCCTTCCGAGATTCGCTCTGGACTGACACAAGCCACAGGCTGGGCTTTCCATGTGTGAAATGTCCATCTGCGTGAGGAAGGACTCCAGTGTGGCCACACCACACCCAGAATATCTCTGCTCCAGCTCTTTTTTTATTCATGTATATTCTTCAGCTTCTGTTGTCCCCTCAGAGGGACAGATCCTTCCATCAAGAGGGGAAACACTCTCACATAACTCATTAAAACCTCTCCTCTCATGAGCTCTCTCTCCATCTAACACAACCCCGGAAATGGGCCTAATTATGGTTTGTCCCTGATGATTATACATTTCTACTGTATTTCCACCCATTCTGGGTGTGAAAGGAATGCAGAAAGGGACGAATATTGTCACTTTAAATCTTGGGCATCTTTCAGTCTGAGAAGTCCAGGGTTTGGGTGATAAGCATCCAATTCAGTTGCCTTGATTTCCAAGGATCTCTGCTTGTAACAGAGACCCTCTCATTTGTTACCTGTCTTTATCTGAGCCTCTTCAGGCTTATCTGAGGCAGTGCTGGGTACAGGAACAGTGGAACTTGTTATTACCTTATATCCACGTCAAAGATGTGGCACGTGGGGGACATTAAATTGCATGGTTGGGCTCCATCCTGGGCAGTTCCTGTGGAAGGAGCTATTCAGAGCAGTCGACTTCTTCTACCTAAAAATGTCCTGTTGCCATGCCCTGGGATGAAAGGAGAGGTTTGTGCCTGGCCCTTTATTTAAAACTGCCCTTACAAAAACAGCTGCCCAGGGTGGTGCTAGAAATCAGGTTCTTTTTTGGGTTAGAGAGACTATCTGGGTACCCATCTTTCCTTCAGGAGTGTGCTAGAGCCTGAATTACTGTCCTTTGTTGCTATCCCACCCATCACAGTCTTTCAGATGCCTGGTTCCCTTCCTGGCGCTCAGACAAAACTCCCGTTGGCAGCTCCAGGTGGAAAAGGTTGTCCAGGAGAGTGACTCTGTCTGAAGCTGTTTCCGCAGCGTTTTCAGGGATGTTTCGTTCATCTGGCTTTGTGCAGGTGAGGTGCTGCTCTCTCTGCTTCCATTCCTGCCCAGAGAAGCTGAGTGGCACCTCCAAAGTCCCAGGAGAACCAAGAGCAGCCTCGCAGCCCGCTCGGGGCTGGAAGGGTTGGGTGACAGTGACAAACACACCACGAGTGAACACAAGCCTGGAGGGTGACTCAGTGTTCAGTGAGAGGAGATCCTGGGAAGGGCTGGCTCTGTTTCCAACACCTTAAAGCTCAGAAAAGGCAACTCACAGCCTGGCTCAGCACCCATCCCCGTGGAAGCTTGGGCTGGGTTAGCTGGGTCCCCTATTGTTCGGACACAGGTCAGGTGTCTTTCATTAGCGCTGTGTCAGCCAGCACTCAAAAGGGGTGAGCTTCCCTTTGCTGCTTGAGAAAGAAAACTTCCTCCTGAATAAACTTTTTACATCTCGCTGGGCCGGAGACGGAAGTGCAGAGTCACCCACAGAGCACCTGCTTGGGTCCAGGGCTTTTCATTTGCAATCCAAAATGGAAACCTGGTGTGTTTTTTTAATTACGGACGTCCTGGGTTTCTCTTCCCAAGTTTGATGTCACGCTTGCAGGTCTGAACTGGGACAAAACTGAGACAGTCCCTTCTTTTTGGTAGTTAATATTTATCTTGCCACACTCTGGGAGAATTGGAGGGAAGTGTGGCAAGCTGGGCTCTCCGCCCAGGAGTTTTCCTGTCAGGCCAAGGGAACAGCAAGTCCCTCCTGTCCAAGATTCACTGGATCTGCCCTGGAGCAGACACCAGGATGATGGGAACCAGCAAGAGGGAGCCCTCCTCAGACTTGTGCAGCTGAAACTGAGACACCCAAGAGAAGGTGGATAAATCCCAGCCTCCAACCCCCTCTCCTACCCTTCCTCCAGGCTCTGCATAGGAAGCTGTGGCCTTTTCCTCAGTTTCAGCTGGGAAAATGCTTTTTTTTCCTAGTTTTTCTACTTCCTGTAAGCTTTTGAAGAGCAAGTGCCCCCCAGGGCTCAGGAAAGTCTTGCACAGGTGAACAAACACACTTTCCTCCCCGATGTCTCAGCTCTGGTTTTACTTAACCTGCAGCCATGGGGTTAAATAATGCTCTGTTAAAATGCTGATGTGGGAGAGGACGGTAACCTTTTTCTTGGAGGTGGTGAGTAATTAGAAGGTATTTAGAGAGAACCCGAGCCGCTTCCCTGGAAATCAGGAAGAGGAATTAAAATGGCTTTGCTCTCCTTCTGCGTGCATCCCCTGCCCTCGCTGTGGCACGAAGCCCTGCCTTTGGATGCAGTGCTGGTCCTGAGCCAGGAATCTCTCCCTCTCACCAGGGGAGAAAGAACTGAAAGAAAGGAAAGATTTGTTCCAGGTGAATTGGCAAGCTACGTGCTCACCTTTCCCTTGGGATGGCTCCGTGCTGCTGCTGACTCAAAAACCCCACGGAGAGGGGCCAGAGGTGCAATGGATACTTCTGAAAGTAGGCGTGCACCAAGCTGAAATTTGTTATTTGACAAAAATGCACCTGGCACCACACCAGGGCGATGTTTGCCGCTGCAAACCTTGTGTGCAGAAGGTTTCCAACAGCTTCTTGTGCCTCTGTTTTTTTCTCATGGATCTTCAGACAGAGGTGGGTTTGCACAGCAAGGGCTTGTTATCGGTCACAGGGGCTGATCTCGGGGAGAGGTTCCTGCAGCTCAGCCTCTGCTGCTGCTTAGGAGAGCTTTGAGTCTTTCAGGGCTGCCTTCAGCCTGCAGAGATCCTGCCTGCCTGGAAGAGCCTCCTGCTTTCAAAGACATCCTGGGGAAGAAGGACTTCCCAGGAAAAAATCCAGCCAGGAGCTGCGTGGGTGCTCTGACCTTCTCTGCAGGACACTGAGGGGAGGCCTGCCAGCCCCACCTTCGGCCAAGTGGCTCTGCCTTTTCCAGAGCCAGCCGCTGCTGAGCTCTGGGCTCCACATCCAGCGTGATGAATGTGGAAACTCAGACCGCATGACTTGGGAGCCGTGGCTGAAGTCAAAGTTCTGATTTAATTGTCAGTGCATTGTTCCTACGCTGTGAGAAGTTTGCTGGGACAATGAGGCTCCACCGTTCCCAGGACGAGCAGTCAGCTGGTAAAATTTTAGAGGGAGGACTCAGAAATAGCAGCAGTTTGGGGGGAAAAGAATCTGCTCTTGCAAATCAGTTTCCCAAGACCATCTGCTTAAAGATCAGGCTGCTGGAACGCCACCAGCAGTGAGATAAACAGAGGGGGACAAGGGGGATCATGAAGAGAGATGTGGAGAGATGAGCAGTATTTCCTGGATGGAGAGAGGAGTTGAGCTGGAATTTATGGCAGGTGGAGATGCAGCTGCAGGGACTGGTCAGAGGAGATAAATCATGAGATGCCTTCCCTTCGAAATCAGATGTCCTCTGAGGAATTCGAAGGGGCAGATGAGATACAGATTGAGGGCTGTTGCAACTGGGAAGGTGGTTATTTCCCAGCAGCCTAGTATTTCCTTGTGTTCTTTGCTTTTATGTTAGGAACAAGGGAAGGATTGGAGGATTAGTGCAAAGTCCATCCTCACAAGGAGCTGAAAGGTAAAGCTCACACCCTCTGTGGCTTTCTGGGAATGACCAGCTATCAGCTGCTAAGTCAGAGGTGCCAGAAATGGCCAGGAGCTGAAGGCACAGGTTATAAGAAGTCGCACTAAGCCAGAGGTCTGTTTCTTGTAATGCCTGGGATGGTGGTTGGAGATGGGGTAAATTTCCAGGGTTCAAGAGACAGAGCAACTGGGTCCAGGGAACACTGGTCAGCTTTGTTCAGACAGGGAAAAATGGTTATTGCTCTTTCAGAGTCTAAGGAATTCCCTGGCAAGGTAAATCCAAGTTTCTGCATCCTTTGAATTTACTGAATAGGGAATTTAAAGCTCTCCCGGGCTGTAGAGCACTTACAGTTTGGGAGGCCATCATTAACATTAAACCATCTCTTCATCCCAGGCTCTTATATCTTCACTCACACTAACCCTGAACAGACTCGGCATCCTCAGCATCCCAGCCCTTGAGCAAAGATCAGAAAGCACCAATCACCTGTGCTATCGGGTAGCTCGAGGTGTGGTCACCCTGGCAGCCATTCATGGAAAAAGGGGAAAACCTGCCCATCTGAAACCAGTGGAATCCCCCCTTATCCCCAGAGCCACTGACCCTGAGGAGATGAGCCCAATCTTAGCTCATCCCATCCAATGCCCCGTCTCAGGTTTTGATCCAGCACTACCTAAATCTAAAAAAGCCCTTCAAACCATTTCATGATCCATCCTGATGGTTTTGTAGCATGGACAGGGCATCTTTGCTGACCAGTGGAGGTGGCTGCAGCATGAGGGCCAATCCCTGTTTCTGCCTCACTGCCAAACCCACGGGAAGGAGCAGCTTGCTGGAAGTGCAGCACCTGAGCAGGGCTCATGGCCCGAGGATCTGAGCCCAGAGAGCACAGCCCAGCCATTCACCCATCTCATTTCAAAGACATTAAGTAAAGCCGAGCCTGCCAGCTTCCCTAATAAACTGTTCCAATGTTTAATTGCCCACCGTGATCAGAAATAGCATCTTATTTCAAGGCCTGCTTTACGTAATTTTAGCTGCCAGGCAACAGCTCTTTCCAAGAAGGCTGAAGTGCTCTCTGTGGTCACCCGGGCGTGTCTGGGCAGAGCCCTGTCCTTGGCTTGCTGGCCACGCTGGTCCTGAACCTGGACCTCACGGGACTCGGAGCAGGAGGATGGGACGAGCTGAGCTGTGCTTTTTCCTCTTTTCCCCCACAACACATATCCTGTTCCCTGCCTCATCACCGCGCCCCAGCACATCCAGCATGGGTTGGAGGAAGGTCTTACAGCTCTGAGTGTGCGACAACATGAGAGAGAAGACAAGCCCCATTGCCAGCCCTCCCTGCCTATGATTTTCCTGTGGCATAAAAGCTGCTTTTTCTCCTGTTGCAACAGAGAAATTAAAGACAGCTTACCCAGGTTGAGTGCTGTGCTTCTGGACAGTCGCTGTTCCTGAGCTGTGGCTGATGGGCCACACAAGGAAACTCCAGTGCTGGATTTCATCCCTCTGGGCAAAACAAGAGTTAACCACTGTCCTCTCTGCAAACAAAAAATGGCACCTACTTGGGCCCGGATGCCCAGCTATAGTGGAGACAATGAAAGCAATTCAACAGCCCCTGGTTTACCTCATCTAATGCCCGTCCAAGTATTCCCAATAATTAGGCCTTTCAGCCTGGAAAGGCTGGAACCACAGCTGCTTCCTATTTTCCCAAAGCTGTACAGAGCATTAGTCATTTCACTGGGGTTTTTTTATTACCGTGACTACAGCCCAGCAAGCGCGCGCCAAAACCCAGGCACGCCAAACCAGCCTGGATTCAGAGCGTGCTTCAGGGGTTTGAAACATTCCCCTGTCCCCCTTCTGAGTCCTGGTTTTCCCTCCCCACCCAAACAGCCCGAGGCTGCCTGGAGAAATGTCCTGCTAGGTCTGGGCTCCCAACGTGGACCGTGCTGACCCAAAGGAAGCAGTGATTGCTGGCACTTCCACCCCGGCTATTAATCATTAACCAGCCTTGGGAGTGACCTTGACACTTAATCAGTCATGTAGTCCTTCCTGATGGCAGAGCTTTTCCCCACGCTGTGCTGGTTGGAGAGGGGATGAGGGTTGGATTTAGCAAGCAGGAGTGTTGCTGTGATTTTGGCAGTGCATGGAGGGCAGGGGGTGTAGGGGAGACCCATCTGCCTTCACCCACTAAGTGTTGCCTGGATTGTGACAGGAAAAGCTTTGATTTTAGCTCTGGAGGCTCCAGGTGTCCCTGGCTGACACATCCAGTCAAGGGCCAGCCACGAACGTTCGGTTTCCAGGTTCTCTGCCCTCAGTCAAGAGCAGCATTTGTTCTTTGCAATCTGATTTATAGCACCTTAACCGAGTGGTGATGCCCAGCAGAGCAGCTCCAAGCCAGAAGCTGCCTTTGCCATGCGGTGGCCGCCTCTCAGCCCACATTCATGGGGTGAACTTCTTGCCTCTTCCCATGGAGAGAGGAAGATTTCCCTGAAAACGGTGGCAAGAGGATAGGCTGGTCCTGGAGGTGGAAATTGAGTATTTGCATGTTACTAATGTGGGGGCAGAGATGAGCTACAGCTGCTTCTCTCCTCCCTTCTCAGGTAAAGCTGTGTCTGTGCCCAAGGAAGCAAATCCCTCCCCATAACCAGTGATTTTTCCGCGGTGAATTCCTGCCCCAGAGGCGGTTGACTCACACTTCTTGCCAATTTGCATTTCACCCAATGCTGAACAAAACTGGTTTGACTGAGTTAAGGACTACCTCAGACACTGCTGTTGAAACACCCCCCGAAGACTCTTAACATCTCCCCCCTTTTTTTTTCTTCTTTTTAGATTATAAAAGTTTCTGCCCTTCATGATTTCAGCACAGATGGGAAGATTTCAGTCCATAAATACCAGATTTCACGTCTGGACAGGAGCTGAATTATGGGATCATCTGATTAAAACCCCACATTAAATCATTAATGAAATGAGCTGTCTGATTATATAAGTCATATTCCTATTATTTCTAGCTTGGCCACTGGCCAAAAGAAGCTGGAAAAGTCCAAAGAAACAGCCAACCTTGTCTGTGATTCACACTCCCCCAGCTAAATGACTTAGGAGGAAGGGAGGGACACCACTTCTCAGAAAAGTGGGAGGTCAGCACTAATTGTGAGGTTTCAGATGGAGAAAGGATCCCCAGGAGTGAAGGAGATCCAAGATCCTCATTTTTGGTCATGTAGGTTTGATTGAGAATCTGTGGAGCACTGCTGGCTCTCAGAGGGTTCTGTCCAACACGGCTGCCTGTGGTCAGAGGAATCTCAGCATCCTTTGGGTTAATTTTTCTGGGAGAGGTTGGGATGCTGGGAGAAGCAGGGATCCAGCTGTGTCTGGTTTCCTGAGCTGTTAGCAGGCAAGCAAGACGCCTGCTGCCTTCCACTCCTTAAAACAGGCAGGGAAACATTCCCCGCACTCTGGACTCCCACAAAGTGTCAGTGGTGCTAAAAAACTTCACTGCCCTCAAATATAAATGTCTTTGCTGGCTCTGTTTTCAGGTTCTTCCTGTTTTGATGCTGGAAGGAAAAACCCCTAAATAAATTAAAAAGATGGCTGAGGGGAGGAGGCTTCACTTGGGTTTTTCTTTGATAGGGACCTTTTGAATGTGATATTAAAAGAAAGGAGAGGTCTTCTGGTTACCAAGACTGTGTTTTTGTATTCAGTTCCTGATAGCCCTGTAGTCCACAGTTGGTGAGTCAGGACACCATTTAGGACAGTGTCTGTCTCCTCTGTGGACACTGAAATATCTGCCTGGATCTGCCTTTTAATCTGTGTGGGTGTCAATCACCTTTCTGGGAATTGAAGTGAAAAATGTCTTTTTTTGTCACTGCTGTTTGTCTTCTTGCCTGGAAGCTCTACGGAGGAGCCGAGAGGGAGCTGAAGGTTGCTGAATGTGTTCCTGAGGCCACATGGACTCAGTCTCCAGCAGTCCTTCAAATCTGTCTGTGTTCAGGGAGGAATGAGTCTGACTCCTGCTGCTGAGCACCACCAGACTGTGCCTGCTCAGTGAACAGAGAGGTGCTGGGGCTGTGCTCAGAACACCCCTGGAAATAACTGCATTGCTCTATACCTGTGCAAGGAGCCAGGGTCTGGCAGCTCTGGGCTGTGGGAGATCTGGATGGACCAATGTTCCTGCCTGTGGCAGCATTTTCTGTGCTCTTACTTGGTGTGCAAACTCTTCAGGGTGACCAACGCTTGTTACACCTTTATGGTGCCACGTGCAGCACATCCCTCCAACGCCCTCGAACACGAGCCATGAACGCCTTCTGGCGGGGATCACGTCTCTGCTCTACCCCTCCTTCAGAAGAACAGTGAGCTGTGCTTTCTCTCGAGGCTGGTCCTGGGTTTGTGAGCAGGATTGGCTCACAGGGGAAGGCTGATGTGGGTTGTGACCCGACACAAACACAGCCTGTCCTGTGGCCACTGCAGCAGAGCCAGCTCCAGTAGGATGTAACTCCACATTTTTATGTACATTTCTTTGGGATTTTATTTGGTTCGGGAAGTTGCTGTAAACAAGCTGGGTTCAGAAGTTGTTTCTTGAGCAAAATCTTCAGCAGTAGGAACAGAGAGCATAGCTAAGGGTAGTTTGGGGGTTTTTTCCCACAACTGGTAGGTATGATACAGGATGGATGGGAGACCTCCACCTATCAGAGGGACAGCTGGAGACAGCTGGAGACCAAAACCATCTCAAATGTTCTCAGACACCTTTGTGGGGGCAATCTGAAACCTGCTTCTTCTCCATGCAGGCAGCAGAGCTTAGGAAGCTGCTGGGCTCTGTGTAAAATTGACATTTTGGTTACTGATTGGATCGCTCTGTGAGCTCTGCCAGCTGTGCTGGCTGTGCCTGCAGGGAGCTGGGAGCCTGGTGCCCTGCCCTGAGATACCTGTCTCAATTTAGACCTGAATCTTGGCCTGAAGTAGAAAGGCTTCATTCCTTGGGCTCCCAGTGCCCCAGGGCCGGGGGACCTGACCTGACCTGGCCTCCAGCGACCAGCCCAGGAGGGCACAGGACTCCTGGAGGTCCTCTCGTGTCTCCTCCACCCCTCGTGCCATGGTCGGAACAAACCAGTACCGATGTCAGGTCCAGCACCCCAGTGGATCCTTTCCACCTGTTCAAATCCAGGGAAAATAATCCCCCACCCAAACAACAGCGTTCTATCCAGTGTTTGCTGGGCTGTGATCCCACACTCTGCTTGGCCCTTCAGCAGCATGGATAGCCTGGGAATCCCACCTAACTGTTAATAGCTAAGAGACAGAGACACTTCAAAGTGTGGATAATCTGTATTAAACCTGCTCTGATGGTGAGAGCAACCCAGCTGACCAGCACACTCACTGTTACAGGCAATTATATATTTATCTGGGTTTTTTTCTTCCTTTGCCTTCTAGCTCAGACTTCAGGATGACAGACGGTGACACAAATCTCCCAACCATCGAGAGAAAGCTGGGACTGCAGATATGGGGCATAGAGGTATGACAAGAGTGATGGCACGTGTCCTCTGCACATCTGTGTTTATGCTTTAAGAAA
The DNA here is from genome assembly GCA_013399875.1 of Gymnorhina tibicen. Classification (NCBI taxonomy): domain Eukaryota; kingdom Metazoa; phylum Chordata; class Aves; order Passeriformes; family Artamidae; genus Gymnorhina; species Gymnorhina tibicen. The sequence continues at coordinate 892,086 of VXAZ01005693.1, read as the reverse complement.
GATGAATTCTTGCAATAATCTGTGTGGGAAAAGAGGGTCCTACAGATAAGATACAGTGGGAAACAGACTCAGTGTCTCCCCATGGAACATCCAGCATGTTATTGTGTTGGTTTCCTGCTCTGTAAAACAGAGATGATAGTATTTACTAAGGAAACAGGAATGTGGTGGGACTGAAACCGTTCCTCCGGCACTGGGGGGTTTTCTCACCCCTTTTTGGGTGAACCTTTTTGGTTCCTTTTTGGAACCAATGCATGGGTGCTTTAACACACCAGAAATTCCCAAGATGGGTTAGCCATAGGTAGACTGAGTCTATAGCAGCAGCTGCTGGAAGACACCTATTTTTGCAGCAAAGGCATTCCATGGAGTCTCTTTGTGCTTCTTCCTTGCCTTTCCTGCTCTGTGTCACTGCAAGGAGAGATCTGCAGCCTGCGAGGTCACCTTCTGCTGCTGGTGGTATCTGATTTTGGAGCCAAGCTGTGCTCAGTTCTGCCTTTTTCTGGCCCAATTCACCAAAAACATTCCCCTGCCATGAGAGTGGGTTTAGACTGAGGTGCAGAATCCACTCAGGGGAGCTGTGGGTAGAGGCTCCAACATCGCCAAGTGATATCCTGCAGGTCACACCTGTGTTCCAAATATCCCAGGGCCTTCACCTTCCCATTTCTCTGCAAAGCACTGCACTGAGGTGCTTTCCAGAGGATCTGTAATTAGAGCCGTGTGGGTTCACAGGGGTCAAGCTGGTATGCTGGCAAACGAGTCAGGCCAGCAGAAGAATGCGTGTCTCTAATTTCAGGGAACCACAGAGCCAGCTCCAGCCCAGGAGCTGCCTGTGGACTAGTGGGTGGCACATCCAGTCACCTGTGCTGGGCAGGCATGGCTGGTTAATTATGCACTTGTGCCAGAGGACGTCTGCAATTAGGGTCTGGAGGGGTGAGGGACCCGTCAGTGTCCTCAGCTCTGTCTTTTGTCAGCGCTGCTGGTTGCCCTGAACCCCTGGCAGAGTGGTTATCCTAACAAAGTGCTGAAAGCTGTCCTTGAACTCATGGGCACTGAGTAAAAACTGCCCAAAACTAAACCTAGGATGAGATGTGCTCACTCTCCTGGGAAATCCCCTACAAATGCAAGCTCTGGAGCACTTCAGCCTGACCCCCAGGTCTAAATCCACGGGATTGCAGAAAAGCAAGGAGACTAAAACATACTTGTCAGTCTGTCCAAGTAAAATCATCGTTTCCCCCTTCTCACCCCTTAGTATTTTGGAGATTCCCTCCAGAAGTGCCTTTTCCCAGCTCACAGACTCAGCCCTGATTCTTCCTTCTCCAAACTCTGATTGTCACCTCAGTGTTCTGTGCACCCCAGCCTCTCCTGTTTCACACACAGCAACTTCTTCACTTCTAGCAATGACCACAACTCCAGTTTCCTTACAGAACATGAAGATGGTTCCTGTACCTGAAAAAGCTTATGGGACTTTTTTTGAAGGAGACTGTTACATCATTTTGCACGTAAGTAAGACAGCAAACACTGGTCCAAACACTGTTGGACAACTGGTTCAGCCCTTTCTATTTAGATCTGCCTTGGTTCCTGAGTACCCTGTCCTGTGGCAAAAGCACTGCTGGAGTGGTTGTGCATGTGTGCTCACCATCTAATCATGGATCTGAATTTCACGTGGCTGTTGCGACAGCACTGTCTGTTTAGCAAATCAGAAGTTCAGAGGAACCATTAACTTAGTAATTTATTAAAAGTGTTTATCTTCCAATCAACTGAGTCATGCCCACGCATGGCAAAAAAATGACCAGTACATTCCTGGAAAACTCAATCAAGGCCCACAGTTAAATTATTTATGGGAGTCCTTGGCGGATGTGGGATGTGACCAGCTGGAGGGTCTCATTTTCAGCAGGTGATGTGGGATATGAAGATGTTCCATGTCGTGTGTCACGTCAGCAGCAGGGGCTCTGCAGCCCATCCCATGTCCCCATAAGGACACTCCATCAGCCCCACCCAAATTTGGTCCAGACCTACCTGCAACCAGCTGAACCCGGGCTGGCCAGAAGCATGAGGGACTGCTGAGAACCAGCTCTGCTCTGTCCAAACTGCCTCGTGTTCTCAGATTTTGGCAGGAGCACGATGCGTTACACTCGCCTCCTAAAACCCCCTCCAAATCTCTTCATCTGCGTAGAGCAACCCGGGTCCCATTGTACCAAAACCCATCCATATGGTGGAAACCAGAAGCGTTTCCCACTTGCTGGGTCTGAGTGTGCCTCCTGCAAACATCTCTGTCAGTGGGGAGGCAGCACCGCCTCCGCTGCCCCGCAATAACCAAATGCACATCCGCCACGTGCCAGGATGGGGAAGCAGGCTGGGATAGCAACACAGGGTGTGTCTTCTGCTCAAATTCCCCACACGTGCCTTTAAGGTACCTTCTGAGTGCTGAAAGCCTGAGTTACAGGCCCACAAACACACGCTTAGGGTACCGGTGTCCTTGCAGGGAGCTGAGAGTGTAAATATGGATTTTGATGGTCACAGGCTCAGCTTCTGTTGCAACAACTTCCCCAGGCAGAAGAGCCCTTAATCAGCCCACTACTCTCCTTTTCCCTGGAAGACAGGATGGTAAAATCACTCATCTTTGCATTCTGCTTCTTTGCTGGAGTCTCTCCAAATAAAGATTGTCCGTGGGACAATGGGACTTTGATCATCTTCAATAGCAATGCATTAAATTGAGCGATTTTCCCACAAATTAATTATCTGTGCCTGAGGAACAGAGCTGTATTTTATTCAACTCCTTCTGCCGTGTTTCGCTGTGGTACCACTGCACAAAGCAAATAAACAGAACTTAGTGTCAAATCCAGCTTATAAAATGAGCTTTTATTACCTTTCCCAGGTGTCCACTATGGGATTTAACACAGTGGGTGCTGAAAAATAACTGGCACAACTCAAATAACACTAAGCACACCTTCTTCTCAGCCTGCTTGCCTCCTTTTTCTAGGCTGCTGGGGTTTTCTGTAATAAGATTAATCCCAGCATGCACACACTGGCTCAGCTTCATTTGGAGTTATGTCTGTTTTGCAAGTCAGCAGGAATTCCGAGGCAGTTTGTGCTGCTCTGTCATGTGGTTTGAGAAAGACAACAGGAAAGAAAGGGTAGCATCTCCAGGCAAATAAATAGCAGTGTGCGTTGCATTTCAAAATGTGATCTATGAGAAGAATCTGCTTTAAGTCTTAATATCAAAATCTACAAGAGCAGGACAAGCTGAACACATTAATTTTTTTTAATTGCACAGGTGCTCAGTTTTCCTCGATAACAGGAGCTATAAAAGAATATCAGACAGGAACATCCTTCAGTTCAGTTTACAGAATCCATAAATGCTCTGCTGAATAAGGAGAGCTCCAGGCCGAGCTCCCAGGGAGTACCTGAGGGTCCATCCTCTCTCCTCATGCTCGGGAGAAAGGCAGAACTGGGAAAGGACTCTGTGGTTTTGAAACACAAAAATGGGCTGTGTCTTCATCCCGACTTGTCCTTCCCACCTCTTCCAGACCAAAAGGACCTCCCGCGGCTCCGCTGTGGATCTGCACTACTGGATTGGCAAGGATTCCTCCCAGGACGAGCAAGGGGCCGCGGCCATGTACATCACCCAGCTGGACAGCGCTCTCGGGGGCAGCCCCGTGCAGCACCGGGAGGTGCAGGGACACGAGTCCGAGACCTTCCAGAGCTATTTCCGCAATGGGATTATGTGAGTAGCTCAAAATGACCTGCGTTGAGGTGGGCCGTGGTCCCTGGGGTTCCCCCCCGCTTCTCTATGTCTCAGAGCCATCCATATCTCAAAAATGTGAAAAGTACGGATCAGCACTGAGGTTGGTTGAAATCCAGAGCAAAGATTTCCCATTTTGAAGGAATTATTTGTAACACTGAGTCTGGACCTGTGGCATTCTGTTCCACTGGTCCTTTTCCCAGGTATTTGCAGTAATTGCATCATAACCTCCCTTTTGTTCACCCCAGGGCCTTCGTTCCTCTCCTCCACAGACTTCCAAGTGCCCATTCAGAGCACTTCAGACTAATATCCACCTTGAAGTGAAGTGCTGATTTGGCTCATACTGGGAGTAATATTCCTGTAGTGGAAGGAAAGTTTGAACTTCTGTCATCTAAAAGACTGTTGAATATATGATATGTTGATCTATTGAATCCAATCCCAGGGTCTTTGCTCACTCTGGGGTTTTTGGAAGGACTGCAGTCACTGTCCTCCAAGGAGGATCTTCATTGGCAATAAACAGCCCGAGTGCCTTGGTTTCAAACAGCTGAAGGAAACTCAGATGAAAACCCATCCTGGGTCAATATCCTCCACCCCAGTCTGGCAGGATATCTCTATCTTGTGCATCTCAACAACTTCTCATGAATCTCCTCAGATCTTTTCTGAGACAGAAAAGCCTCATCTTAAAGACAAGTAAGGGACAATGAAGGACTGAAAATCAGATCCTCAAAACCAGTCTATTTGGAAACCTATCTGCCTCTGAAATCAGCATGAATTAGAATTTGTCTGGGTCTAAACCACATCCCTGTGGTCAGTCAGGAAGTCTGAGGCAGAATGAGAAATAAAAGCAAGCTCTTTCCACATCTTGGCAGGTGGACTAATCACCAGAGCATCCTTCTGTAGATATTTTACACCAGGCCAAGCAAGTCTAAAGTGGTGTGAATCACATTTCTGACCACATTAGCCAGTACCTTTCCAGCTGTGATAAAATACATCTATTACCCACATGGCAAAAACTGTAATCAACAATTGTCCCTTTTCCCCCCTAAATGGCAATTGCATTGTGTCAATTATTACTGCAGTGTGAACGATGGATCTGTTTTCTAAAATGGTCTAGGATGTGTAAGAGTGGGTGACACTTGCCCAAAAAACATTAAAAGGGTTCTGGGACTTCCTTTGGGGGTTGTGTCCTCTCATGATGTGATTGTGCAAAGTTGCCACAAGAGAGGGGATGGCCTTGTGCCATGAGGTGATAACAGGGCTGACAGTGGCTACTGCAAAGTGTGCATTCAAGGATGGAAGAAAAGAATTGGGAGGTGAAGTCTGAGAGAAAGACAGTGTCCTGTACCTGTTTACAGTTTTGTTCTGCTTCTGGTGGCAGTTCCCTGTCTAAGCTACTTTTAATAGAATAACTATTATGAAGAAAACTAAATTTTAGCCAAAAGTTTGTTTTCTGCCAAGTCTGCTTCATGTTTTAATTGAATGCTTATGGAATATTTCAATTTTGGGATGCCACTGCCATGGTTAATGGGATTTTCAGTTTGGTTGTGTTTTGCTTCCATTGCCATCCCTGACCTGCCTGTTCATTTTCTCCCAGGATGTTTAATGCTTGAAATCAATGATCTTTAAAGTCTTGTCCAACCTAAATGATTTTAAGATTCTGCAATTGTGTGCACAGCGGCAACACAACACCCATAAGAGTCAGACAGACACCATGATAAGGACCATGAATAGCAGCGAGGCAGCCCATCATTTGCCACTGCAGTTTTAGGACTTTGAGGTTATTTTGCCTCTAGATTTTTCAGTTGTCACCAAAAGCTTGGGATGTTCCCAGAGGATAGAGGGGAAGGTATTTTCTAACCAGCTCTAACTCTTTATTCTCTGCTGCACAACAGCTACAAGAAGGGAGGAGTGGCTTCAGGATTTAAGCACGTGGAGACCAACATGTACAACATCAAGCGTCTTCTTCACGTCAAGGGCAAGAAGCACGTATCAGCCACAGAGGTAAGAAGACCCTGCTCTTCTTATGGATCATTTCTGCTTCCCTCTCGTCCTACACTCATTTTCGAGCAGATTTGCCTGGTGGGTATCTCATTTCTGCTCAAGGGCTTCTATTTCAGGACAGTTTTCATGTCCTCTCTTGGGGCTTTGGTGTTACCAGGAGAGAAGCCACTGTGCTCGGTGAAGAGCTGAGTACCAGCAGAATGAGCACTCACTACAAACCCATTCTTACATCCCCAGGGACAGGTCCGCCATGGCTGTGACTTGCCACCTGCAGCTCTCCTTGTCCTCCCCACTTTGCCAAACTCTCTCATTTCCCTGTGACAGGTAGCGCTCTCCTGGGACAGTTTCAATAAGGGAGATGTTTTCTTGCTGGACCTTGGTAAAGTGCTGATCCAGTGGAATGGACCCAGCTGCAGCATTGCTGAGAAATCCAGGGTGAGTACAGGCGAAAGCCACTTGGTTTTAGGTGGCATTTTTTGATGCCTGGGGAAAAAAAATTAAAGAAAAAAACAAACAGTGTTTTCACAGCGAAAATCTTAAGAGCAACAACATGGATGTGAGCAAGGTAAATAATGATAAACTTTCTACTTGCCCATCTGCTGGTTTTAGAGGCCCATGGAAGTGCTTTGCTGCAGCTCAGACCTGGCCTCAGGTTGGGTTTCACAGGTAGCCGAGGGCACATCACTAGTTCCAGTCCCAGAAAGTCATCCAGCTCCCTCTGGAGCTCATCTCCATCCCTCTGTGCCCTGTTGTGTGCATGGCATAGGATTAGAAAGTCAGCAGCTCCAGTAGGGTTAGCTGCAGTAACCACCCCAGGGTAGATTAATTTTAATTTTTTGTTTACAGCATCAGCAGGGAATTCCGGCTTGGCCAGTATGAGACAAGCAGGAATGCATTACCCAGGTGCTGATAGGTCAGATCTATAGCTCTTAAGGCACTTTGCAAAGGGATCATTATCCTTATTTTACTGATAGAGGGACCAAGATACAGAGGTATAATAAAGCAAGATACAGCAGTGGGTCATCAGCAAAGCTGGTGGCCAAGCTTGTGGTCATTATAATATTAAAAGGCAGGTGGGTCTGCTCTGTGCGTGGTGTCCCCTGATGAACTGGGAGAGGGGGAGTCTGTTCCCAGACAAGGGAATGTCATTTTCGGGGCACAGTGGAGATCCTATGGACACTGAAGATACAAAGCAATCCTCAGCACAGGAGGGGGAGCAGGTTCGTGGCTGCTGGGTTCAAGAGAGGAATCTTTCAAAGCTAATGCAGTAAGAGTCATAGGAACAAAAAAATTCAATGGAAAATGGAGATTTCAGCCTAATTAGCTGCTTGACATTTCACGCTGCTTTTTTCACAGAAGACATCCACGTTTTTTGAACGCTTGAAACATTTAAATGTAAAACTTCACCACGGGGCAGCTGGGGTCCTGCAGCTCTGCAGCATCCTGCCTCGTTGGCCTCAGCATGTGTGCATCTCTCCCCCAGACCATCCCACGAGACCACTGGACCTGCTTGTGTACAGTCACACCCAGGCAGTGCCTGTTGTGGCTCCCACACGCCTGTGCCCTGCGGGAGCCGCATCAGCAGTGATTACAATTAGCAATATTTTCCTATGAGTTAGTTAATAATCAGGCTTTACAGACATATCTGCTTCTTTAATAGCTAAATCTGGAGGGCACTAGGAGTTTCAGAGAGCTGTGGTAACCTGGCTTGGGCTGTTGGCGCCCAGTCACCGCTTGGGGTCCGGGGCTCGCTGAGTTTGTGGTGTGTGTCAGGACTAACCCACTGTGGGTCCTTGTGCAGGGTCTTGCTCTGGCTCGGAGCATCAGGGACAGCGAGAGGGGCGGCCGTGCCCAGATTGGCATCATTGACAACGAGAGGGACTCCCCAGACCTGATGCAGATCATGAGGATGGTGCTGGGCGAGAGGCGCGGGGAGCTCCGCGACCCCGTCCCCGACACCAAAGCAGACGAGCTGCAGAAAGCCAACGTCCGGCTCTACCAGTAAGTCCAGGGCTGTGCTCCAAACCCCGTCCCTTCTCACAGAGGGCTCTGTGGGGTCTAACACAGCTCGGCGGCTCTGTCTTGCAGTGTCTATGAGAAGGACAATGACCTAGTGGTGCAGGAGATCGCCACCCGGCCCCTGACGCAGGATCTGCTCCAGCACGAGGTGAGACAAAGCCAGAGTGGCCTTTCCAGTGACAAAAGGAGGCTGTGGCTCACTTTGTTTTCAGCTGAGCACCTGTTTCCTGAAAATTATCAGGCCTTCCATCACTAGGACAGCTTAGCCCTGCTGTTAGGTTAGGACAGCTTAGCCCTGCTACAATCTCAGCAGCCGGAGGTAGGTGGTGTCTTGAAGCTGTTCCAAGAAGAGATGGCAAATTGATGCTCTCAGCCAAGGATTATATTAGCTTGGCAATCACAGTGAGGGAGAGCTGCATACCAGGAATAAATTCCAGATGGAATGAAGGCTTCTTAATACCTGATGTTCAGGGATAGCCTTCCCTCTGCTGACTCCAGAGCAAATAAATACTCTGCTCACAAAACCAGGGAGATTTGTTTTCCTGCCATAGCAAGTGGCTGGTCTCAGTGACCCACCCTGGAAGGAGATTTCCTGACAGACCCTCTGTTCAGAGTTTTTCAAAAAACAGAGGCTTTTCTTCTGACTAAAATTTGGCAGAGGATTGCTCATCCTTAATTCTCTGCAGTGCAGACCAGCCTATTCCAAAGCAGCATTGTGCCGCAAGGCTCCCGCTCCCCTTTTCATCCTGATGTCAGCCTTGTTAAAATCTCAGCCTCCCTGTGCAGACATATGAAGCCTTTATTTTTCCTTTCATAGTTCAGTTTGAAAAAGGAGCAGCCCTTGGTCCCACAGCGTGTTTGGAGCACCAGCTCTCTGCAGTGGCGATGGGCTCAGCACACACCTCATCCCCTTCGGGTTCGGGATCCTGCTGCGTTCACAGCAGTGCAACACTTTCAGCTCCAGATCAGGCATCTAAATGGGGACAAAATACCCATGCAGAAGATGTCAAACTTGGACCTTTCCTGCTCCTTTAGTAGCAGATTTGGGTGTAAATAAGCACCACCAGCAGCAGGCTGGGGGTGATATTTCAGCATACACTTCTCCTGGCCCCTTTTAGAGCTGGTGGCGGGTTTGGTTTGAGAACTTCTCCTATGAGATGGCAATAGCCAGTTTTGAGCAATGCCTAAGAAAAATACATACTTTAACAGTTACAATTATAAATCAGCAGCCTGGGCCAGGTGTGCCCACACCTGTGAACCCCTGCCCTGTGAGGTTGGTGGTAGTTGTACTCCATTTATGAACCGTGATAAATTCATCCTCTGTTACCTCTGGTAATGGTTGCACCAGGGTTAGAGCTCTGCAAGGCAGAGAAATGAGCTAGATATACATCTAACCTAAATCTTCAAGAAGGATCCAACCTGATCAGGCTACAAACGATGAGCTTTTCCTGCACAGAGCTTTTCACATCTGTTTTTTTCTGTTTCCTGTTTTTTCGCTTTAAACTCAGGACTGCTACATTTTAGACCAAGGTGGCTTCAAAATTTACGTCTGGAGAGGAAAAGCCTCCAGCCCAGAAGAGAAAAAAGCAGCATTCACTCGAGCTGTGGTGAGTTGTAATATAGTGCAAACAATGTTGTGGGTGGTTGATATGCGCTGATCTAGATCTGACCACTAATTACAATTAAGTGTAGGTCTTGGGGAGCTGGCCTGAGTAATAACAGAGAAGTTAAATGTCTAGGGGAGGCATGATGGCATAAACACAAAATTGTTAGTCATCAAATTGTGCTAGGACTAGGATCTGCCACTAAAACTAAGAAAAAAAATGGTTAAAGAAAATAAAGTATAAAAGGAAATACTTTTCTACATGGTAAATAGTGGACTTCTGGAATCTGTTGGTTCAAGGGATTGTGGATTCAGAGGGGTCCAGCAGGGTCAAGAGGGGATTAGACAAATTTGTGCTCAAAAGGTGCATAAGCAGATATTAAAGGGGCTCTGACACCCATGTGTTATTTTCTGTCAGAGCATTCCTCAGCTCTTCCTCTTAGAAAAAATTAGCCTCAAGGGAGCCTGAGCAAGCAAGGCATTTGGTATTTTTTTACAAGTTGGCATGTTGAAGTGAAGACTATGAGGGAACATAGCTTTTAATTAGCCATTTACTTATGGAAAGGACATAAATGGCCTCATCTTCCATGAGATGTAACTAGCAGATACTGAATTTCAGTGGTTTCACCTTCAGTAAGGTCCTACCTGGAGACACCTAGCTTAAATAGGATTGCACCTATTGTCTCAGAGAAGAAAAGCTTAAAAAACTTTGCCTTAAAACTTACCTCCCTGTCCTCTGTGCTCCTTTCAAGAGCTTGACTCAGGCTCATTTTAGTAGGCAATCATCTCTGCAAATTCTGGCCCTGAGCTACACATGTAGAACAAAAGATATGTCTTTCTTTCAGTGTGGCAGGTGGGAGGGATGGGAGGACCATCTGCTCTGCTTTTCCCTGGGGGCAGCGTGTGGCTGCAGTTTTTACAGCTGAAGTTGGATGCTCCGAAAGCCACAATCAGGCTCCTTCCCCGAACCACGGCTGCCAGCACCGCACCTCGGGTCATCCTGGAGCCTGCTGAGATAAACACGAGAGCGGTTCCCGAAACTGAGCGAGGATTTTGGCGTTGTGGCAGAACACAGAAAATTTTCTTCCCACTCATATTGTATCAAGCACCTCTCTTGAAGCAGTCTTTTAACTCAATAGTAGCACTATTGCAAAGAAATAACGTGGGTTTAGGGGAGAAAAAAAAGAAGAAAAAGGATTTGTGAGAGTTTAGTCCCTTCAGAACAGACTTCATGCTCTGGGGTGCTGAGCTGCCTCCACCCCTTCACTCCCATGCTCTCTACCAGGCTACAGGCAGGACAGTCTTCCTGGCTTAGAGAGGGACAAAAAGTTTGGAGAAAGAGGGTAGGGGTAGGGTTCAGTCCCCTAAAGACAGAAATAAACATGGATACTACAGCAAGAGTCTGCAGTCACCTCTGATTAATCTGAATGCAAGTCTTGGGGTGAATCCTGCCCTGTATTCAGTGAGGGATGTTCATCTTTAGGGCTGGTTCAGGTTGACACCCCTCTTCTCATGTCTGTAAAAAGTAAAAAGCTCACTGTGTCCCCACTAATGGCCTTTCTGAACCCCACCAGGGTTTTATCCAAGCCAAAGGCTATCCTTCGTCCACCAACGTCGAGGTGATCAATGATGGAGCAGAGTCAGCCATGTTCAAACAGCTCTTCCAGAGGTGGACAGAAAAGAATGAAACACAAGGGCTGGGCAAGGTCTACACTACTGGCAAAATTGGTGAGCACGTTGGTCCTGGGTTTGTCTTTCCTACCTGTGCTGAGCAATAGCTGAGGGAACATCATTCACAACTATCCCCTGCCTTCAGGATCTTGAAAATCTAATGCACACTCTCCTAGTGCCTTGTATTTTCCATCTTCTTCAGTAGATGGAAAGGATTCATGAACTCAGTAACATTCAGGTCTGCTGAATTTTCTTATATGAACCAAATTCCCACTTACTCTGAATGTGAATGCTGGCAGAGAGTCACACCCCTCTGAACAATTGTATGCAAGGTTCCCACTTGCAGAACTTCCAAATTTCCTTTATAAAGGGCTAATGCTGATCCTGATAAGGAATTCTGCTTTCATTTACACTGGCATCCATTCAATCCCCTCCTGATGTCAATGGAATGATGCTGTATTTACACTGGGTGTAAATGGTATATTTATCATGCTGCTGAAGGGAATATTACAATGCATTAACCCCAAAGACTAAACAATTGCAAAGAGAGAGAACTTGTTGATGAATGATGGGAAGGTGACAGAGATGCTGAACGTCTCCATCAATAACAGCTTGAGAGCCACAAATCTCTTTCCCTTGCAAGTTCTTTCTTTTCTCTCCATCTCTGTTTCTCTCTGTGCTGTCCATCAATACACTCTTTCTTTGTCATGAGCTGGAGAAATGCAGGCGTTTTATTTCCGAAACCAACATTTTAAAAGGAGGGAAATATTTATAGATTTGGAGAACAATGAAGAATTTTCAGTCAGCAGACTACTAATATTTTTACCAGCCAGCCATCACTGGAACATGCTGTATGGCCAGTTCCAGCCTGTAACAGGTCAGCACTGAAGTGTGTGCGCTCTTGCATATTCCAAAATCAGCACTGGTTTATTGGGGGCAGGAGTGGCTTCTTGCAAACCTGGACGGGGTTTTTCTTGCTGTACAGTGGTTGTGTGTGAGGATGACGGGAAGGGTTTGTGTGTTGTTGTGCATTCACTGGGTTCTTGTTTTTGTTCTGCTGGCGCACGCAGCCAAGGTGGAGCAGGTGAAGTTTGACATCACCCAGCTCCATGCCAGGCCAGAGCTCGCAGCTGAGCAGAGGATGGTCGACGATGCCTCCGGGGAGATTGAGGTGAGAGAGCTCCTTTGGCTGACAGAGGGTGCATTAATCAGCCTGTTTCCAAGCATCACGTGGTTTGTTCAGCTTGGGGGAGACTGAGGACGGACCTCATGGCAGTTTACAGCTTCTTCATGAGGGGCAGACACTGATCTCTTCCCTCTGGTGACCAGTGACAGGACCTGAGGCAACACCTGAAGCTTCAGTGGTGTGTTAGCCAAAGGGCTCTTCCCTGTCCTCACCTTGACTCCACTGCTGCTCACCAAGGTGTATCTTTCCCTAGGTGTGGAGGATTGAGGACCTGGAAATGCAGCCGGTGAATCCCAAGACATACGGGCAGTTCTACGGGGGTGACTGCTACCTGGTCCTGTACACCTACCTGAGGTCAGGCAGACCCCACTATGTCCTCTATATGTGGCAGGTAGGTAAAGCAGAGCAGAGGGCACTGTGCTGTGCCTGCTAGACAAGCCTAAAGCTGAAGGAAGCAATTGCACACAGAAATCCCAACCCAAGCACCCAGAAGAACTCAGATACCCTTTGCTCATCAGTTTCAAATACCCCAAGCTGTCCTTTGTAGGCAGCATGGACACTGATCCCAAACTGGCATCAGACTGAGCACTAAAGAAGTCAGAAAGAGTGAAGGATGATGGGGCTTACAGTGCTGAGGTTAGACTGTCCCTTAAAGCCTCAGTTCCTGGAGTTTTGTGGGTATATGAACATCCCTGCTTTCCTTTTTAAAGTATATTTTCATGCAGAGAGAAGCTTCAAAAATGGCACTCTAAAGTCTACTAAACCAGAATGCCAGTGAAATTTAAATATCGGGAAGTTTTAACTCTGATCTCCTGATACTACACACTTTGGGATTGGCAAGATGTTGGGTTGTGAAGAGGTTTGTACCCTCGCTCTCATCACACTGCGTGTGTCACCTCTCCGTCCCCCAGGGCCGCCACGCCTCCGTGGATGAAATCACTGCCTGTGCCCTCAATGCCATCGAGCTGGACAAGAAATACGGGGATGAGGCCGTGCAGGTGCGAGTGACAATGGGCAAGGAGCCCAGGCACTTCCTGGCCATCTTCAAGGGCAAGCTGGTCATCTACGAGGTAATGTGGCTTTGGAAGGTGGGAACACCAATGATGGCTTGGCATCTGCAGTGGAAATAGTCCAGTAAAAAATGGGCTGATATTCAGGAAAGGAGCCTGCCAGCTCTGCACAGGCTGGCAGAGGGGACATTTCTAGCACTCCCCAAGCAGTCTGAACACGGTTGGTGTAAACACAGTCCTGGGCTGACCCAACTCAGTTGTCCACCCCGGAGCTCCAGCAGTGATGTGTGAGGTTCATTCCAACTCCATCCCAAAATATTTTGGAGTTAGAATAAGGAAGTAATCCTGTGAATCATAGATGCTGCTGTCCAGAAAGGGTCCTCCAGAACATCCTACAAACATGATGTGAATTTTCCTTGCCAGAATTACATGACATAATTACCAATCCACTTCACTTTCTGCCTTGGCTGGTGACATCTGTGGTGGAGAAATTCCAGATGACTATGGGAGAGGGGGACTGCCCTTAGCTCTCAGTGCTGGTCCCACTATATGGTTTCCACAGCAGATGTTCAGCTAAAATGACCACAGCTGGAAATCAGGGTCCAGCTGCCTTGCCCAGTTTGCACGGCAAATCCTCTACAGATACTGAGATCTGGTCGCATTCATCTTGAGGATCTTGGTGGGAGCTGGTCAAGACTCAGTAATCAGGGAGAAATGTGGGAGTTGTGCCATGTGGGTTTCATTCTGACGTGGAATTAGAAGGTGTTTGGATTTCCTCGCCTGCTCAGTGCAGAACCATGGTCCATCATCGCAGTAGTGAGGAGGGCTGCGAGCCCAAAGCCTTCCTCAAATCAATCCCACCATGGATCTGTGTGTCCTCCTCACCTCCCAGTACCATCCTTCCCTCTCTTCCCTTGCAGGGCGGCACGAGCTGGGCTCAGAAAAGCACGCCCGAGCCGGCGATCCGCCTCTTCCAGGTGAGGGGCACGGATGAGGTGAACACAAAGGCCACAGAGGTGCCAGCCCGAGCCTCCTCCCTCAACTCAAACGATGTCTTCCTGCTCACCACCAGCCAAGTCTGCTACCTGTGGTGTGGGAAGGTGAGTCTGCAATGAGACATGGGGAGGCAGCCAAAGGAATCCGAAATTGCTGAGGTGGGGCTTGAGTCTCCTGCCTCTACGCGGTCGTGGAGGTGAATCCTTGGGCAGGTGGGCCCATTAATTCAGTGGAGAAATGGCCTCAAGTTGCACCAGGGGAGGTTAATATTAGGTATTAGGAAATACTTCTGCACAGAAAGGGATGTCAAGCACTCAAACAGAATGCCCAGGGAAATGGTGAAGTCACCGTGCCTGGGAGTCTTCAACATGTGTGTGGGTGTGGCACTTGATAACGTGGTTTAGCAGTGCTGGGTTGGCATGGTCACAGAGGTCTTTTCCAACCTTCATTATTCAGTTGAGAAAAGTGCACCCAGGAAAGGGCTTGGTCTGTGGAGGGTCAGCAGCAAAAGCCCTCTCTACAAAAGTAACCCATGTTGGGCTTCATCTCACCTCACTGTAGATGTTCATACAGCTTGCAGATGAATAAATCATTCCAGATTTTCCAGCTATAAGAAACCAGCCAGGATGAGAGCAAATTCATTCATCTGGTTTCAGTCATGTGTGTCAGGATGAGATGGTAGATCAAACCAAAGCAGAGAAGTTGTGGCTGCCCCGTCCCTGGAAGTGTTCAAAGCCAGGTTGGACCTGGCTTGGAGCATCCTGTTTGAGTGGAAGGTATTCCTGATGATCTTTAAAGTCCTTCCTAACCCAAATCATTCTGTCATTCTGTGAGGTTTGCTCTAGGGGCCACTGGCTGCACTAAATGTCCCTTCAAGGACCAGAAATGGATTCTGAGTGATCAGCTCAAGAGCATTCAAGCAGCTCTAAAACTCTCCAAGGGACTAAACCAGCTTTTCCCCACAGGTTAGTTCTGCCAGTCTGTCCCTGACTCCACCCCAATCTTTTATCCTGAACACAGGGATGCAGCGGAGATGAGCGGGAGATGGCAAAAATGGTGGCTGACATCGTTTCCAGACGGGACAAACACACCATTCTGGAAGGACAGGAGCCAGCAGAGTTCTGGGAAGCTCTGGGAGGCAAAGCACCTTATGCCAGTGAAAAGAGGTAATAGTGACCTGCTTGTTCCTCTAGGCCTGGCCAGGGCACATTAAGCAAGGCATCAAAACTTTTCAGGAAAGTGAATACTTTGGTACTGTATCCTCTGTAAAGGGAGCACGAGGCCAAAA
Source organism: Gymnorhina tibicen (assembly GCA_013399875.1). NCBI lineage: Eukaryota > Metazoa > Chordata > Aves > Passeriformes > Artamidae > Gymnorhina > Gymnorhina tibicen. The sequence continues at coordinate 876,573 of VXAZ01005693.1, read as the reverse complement.
TATCACGAAAACCTTGGTCAGAAACCACACCAAGATGTTTCTTTCCTGGCTTTTGGGCCAAGAGTTGTCCTGAATTAGGAGCTACAGGTCCAAAGCCTGCAGACAAGGGTGTGCTACATCCTCCTTTTCCCCCTGTAAAGCCACTCCATATCCCATCCTCAGGGCTGCAGGAACCATTTCCAGACATTATCAGCTTTATGGGCAGCCCCAGAAGAACCATGGGACTAAATCTGCTTTTTAACAACATGGATTTCTCCAGCCCTCTGGTCAGGTGATGGTTTCCTTTGCAAACAAGTGATCTTTCACCTCATATCAGCCTCATCACCACAATGAGAGAAGAGTTCTGCTTTAGCCCTCTTTGGGTGGAGAAACAATTACCTTTAAAAATCATTAAAATGGTCTGAAAATCCCCTGAAACCTGATATTACTGACTTCCAGGCTTTTATGCCATGTTCCACCTCTTCCTTCAAGGCCACCGCATGTAGCTTCAGGGCCCTGCAGTAAGCCAGGAGGGAAAGATTTCCACCTTTCTTGCTTTTTCCTCCCCTGCCATGCCTGAGGCAGGTTCCAGGAGCAGGTCACACACTACCAGCCTCGCCTCTTCGAGTGCTCCAACCAGACGGGTCGGTTCATCATGACGGAGGTGGTGGGCTTCTGCCAGGAGGACCTGGATGAAGATGATGTCATGCTGCTGGACACGTGGGAAGAGGTCAGAAAAAGCCTTCTCCCCAGACATATTTTCAAACAGGTTGTGGCTTTAGTTGTTGTTTATTGAGTTGGATCTTGGCCCACGACTGGGCTCAGCTACCCTGAAATGTGCAAGGTATACAGGAGATATTTATGCTCCGTCTCTGTTTCAAAAGCAAAATCTTCCTTCGCTGGGGGTAAATTTGGGCTCAGAATCACGGGGGACTACTGGGAAAACACATTTCCAATCTTATCTCTGCTCCCATTGGCAGGGGAGAACAAACAGCCATGTCTGCACGGGTTCTAATGCCTCACTGACCTTCAGCACCTTCTCCCCTTGCAGATTTTCCTTTGGGTTGGCAAAGCCTCCAACGCACAGGAGAGGAACGAGGCGATTGCCTCGGCCAAGGAGTATCTCAAGACCCATCCGGCCGGGAGGGACCTGGCAACTCCCATCATCCTGGTGAAGCAGGGCTATGAACCCCTCAACTTCACAGGGTGGTTCAACGCTTGGGACCCCTACAAATGGAGCGTAAGTTGCTGGAAAAGCCCTGTGGTGTGCTCATGTTGTCAGTGAATATATGATGTGTGGAATGAAGTCTCACTAGGACGTGTCCTTAGCTTCACAGAATCATGGAATGGCTAGGGTTGGAAGGCACCTTAAAGATCATCCAGTTCCAACCTCCTGTCATATGCAGGGATGTGAATTCCTGGGTGCTGTCTGAGCAGCTTCTGCTCCATCACCAGAAAAATGTATCTGTTTGGACAAACTGAGGCTTTAGCATAAGCAAATAAATGTGCTTGAGCTCAAAGTATTCACATTTTTTTAAAATACTAGGTTCTAAGTCAGGTTTGTGATTTCAGCCAAAAAGAAGTGGGGACTATGAGTAGTAAAATCAGGTTCAGAGGGAAAACAGATGTACCCCACATCATAAGGGAAAAAAAAAAACAAAACCAAACCAAACCAAACCAACAAATTTCATTGTTGAAAATGCAGCCACTGAGGCAAATTTATGACCCAGCTTGAAAGGCAGACTGTGGGGAAATGAAAGATGTGAGCAGACAGGTCTCGTGTTCAGGTTTGTGGAAAGCCCATCAGAGCCCAGGAGCTCCTGAGCAAGGTCACCCTTGGTCCCTGCACACCAGCCTTCAAAAGCAGAGTTACAAATACCAGCTCCTCCCTATGTGGAAATGGAAACCTGCCCCAGGAGATGACTGGGAAAGAAAAATTCCTTTCTCCTCTCTTTCCCCGGGACGTCACACTGCAGGAAAACTCTTAAAGAGGTTTATTTTATTATTTTTATTTTTTTTTATTATTTTTATTATTTTTTTATTTTTATTTTATTTATTATTGTATTTCCTGTATCTGGGTTTGCATTGTCTTTCTTCCCAATCCATGTGGTGGTGGAGAGCCTGTCTTGACAGCTGGATCTGGAGAGATAAGACAGCAACTCGCAATGACCCTTAAAAATACGTTGATGCTTAGAACAAAGGTCAAAACTTGTGGGTTTGTTTTATTTTTTTTTCCGAGAAACTGGTGAAAAACAAGGATACAGTTCATAAAATATGTGCCTCTAAAAATATCCCCTGTAGGCAGCTTCAGCAACTACAGACAAGCCATCCAAACTGTTGACATCCCAGAAACATCTGGTGTGTGTTCTTTGCTCAGTTTTGGGTCTAAATCTGTTTTCTCTGCAGTCCATGTGTTTATGTTGCTTCTGCTTGTTGGGAAACTTTGTTGGATGATTCTGTTGAGAACTGACATCTCCTGGCTGCTTAGGAAAACACAGTCATGAGCTTTGCCAATTTATCTAGCATATTCCATTTTTTTTTTAAATAGAAAATAAGAGGTGTCTGGTAATACATGGCACCTAATTACAAGAAGTCAGGACTTGAGGCTTTGAAAAAATCTGTTGTTTTAGCTAAATTAATCAGGAAAGGGGAAAAAAGGAATATTACTTCAGGCATTGCAAGATTCATCTAAAATGTAAAACATTTAAACCCAGCAGTAAAGATGATTTCTCTTCATTTGCCTTCTGCTCTAAAGTCTCTAAATTTCCTGGTTTCATCTGTTATTGTACAGCTACAAAGGCTGAAGTCCATTTTTTTTTTCTTTGTTTTCAAGTGAAAGCTCAGATCCTGGCAGTCTTCTGATTCCAGGGGCTGTTTTCAGGATCTGCCACATCAGTGGCCATCACTGGACTTTAAAATTCATGATCTCCTGAGCCCGTTGGAGACCAGTAGTGTGGGCTAAAGGCAGCCTGTGGTTCTCACAACTCTCTCTTCCCTTTAGGATGGCAAGTCCTACGAGGAAATGAAGAACAGCTTGGGAGACGTGTCGGCCATATCCGAGATCAAAGTGGTGAGTTGTGTCTTGGCCATGCAAGTAGGAAACACCTGGGTTCAAACACCACCACATCCCCCAGCTGTTTGCACAAAGGAGGGGACACCAGGATCAGGGCAGGGATGGGAACCTCAGGCTGCCAGGATCAGTGCTGTGCTCCTCTGTGGGAAGCAGAGGAAGACGTGATAAATAACCCATAAATACACCCAGACCTCCTGGGCCTCTTCCAGTCCTGCCCAGAGGCACCTGAGAGCAGGACATTGTCCAGCTGCTTCAATGCAGAACAAATCAAGGCGTGAGCAGCTCAAAGAGGGTGCAGTTAAGTGTTTTGTGGGTAGTTTGCAGTGGTGGAGCCCCTGAGACCTCGAGCAAGGGTCTCCTGGTCAAGAAGGCCATAGCCCAGTGGGGGATCCTCCGAAGCACAGAGGAAATGAGGTCCCAGCAGTCCCAAGTGCCATTGTCACACAGGTCAGTTCTGCCCTGGGCAGGGTCAGGATGAAGGCTGGAAGGAAGTGGCAGGTTTGGATGAGGAGAGCTGGCTCATCAGGGAGGGGCATGCAGGTAATTTAGATGTTTTAGACATGGTAGACATCTAACCTCACCTTCTGTCGTCCCACATGTGCCTTCTCCTGACGTTATCTTGAGAAGAATGAGACTGCTGTAAGTATCCTCAGTTCTTTGTAAAAGCTCTCATTAGTGTGTGCTTGTAGCAGTCCTAACACCAAGGTGTAGCATTTACGGAGGCACTGCACTAACGCTTTAGTTGGGACTTTCTCCTTGCTGCTTTGGAGCTACAGATAGTCTGTGCCAGAAGTAGTCCCCCACAACCCCAGCAGAAAGATCCTGGGATCACCCCCAACTTGCTCTGCCAGAGCATCTCATCCTGACGGTGTTTTCCTCCGTTTGGCAGGACCTGAACAACCTCAGCCTGAACAAGAGGACCCTCAGCACTTCCAGCCTGGCTGGTTCAGGTGCAGCAAGTGCCTCCTCCGAGTACAAGTCTCACTTCAGCCACAGTGACAGCAACAGCTACAGCAACAGTGGCAACTACAACAGCAACAGCCACAGCAGCCCTGCCATGGTGCCCAACGGGGAAGGGATTTACTCCCGAGAGGTGCTGATGCACAGGACAGTGGATGAACTTCCAGAAGGCGTGGATCCCACTAAAAAAGAGGTGACAGCATTGCTGGTTTGATGCCTTTCTAACTTAACTTGGAACTGGCTAAGTGTACTTAAGGCTACTAAGTCCTGCTCAGACTCAAGGGGACACTGGCAGGACACACAGGAGTCACCAAAAGCAGGAGCTTCGTGTGAGGAAATTCACAGAACCATAGAATGGGCTGCGTTGGAAGGGACCTTAAAGATCATCTAGTCCCAACCCCCTGCTGTGGACAGGGACACCTTGTGGTGGTTTTAGCCTAGGTGAAGTAATTATGGGGTTTTTATGGCAGAAAAAAAATAATTTTAAGTAGTAATTTTTAAAAAATATTTTCATCTTGGTAGAGTGGTTTTGCTCTGCCTCCCAACCTCTGTCCTCAGAGGGACAGGGGGACAAGGTGACACAGCTGAGAACAAAGCCAGAATTTGCATTTTGCTTGAGCTGTAGGTGAATGTTTTCATTTGAAACTCCTCCCAGAAGGGATTTTTTTTTTGTATTGTCAGAAAGCTTGCATTTCAGCAACTTTCGATTTCAGAAGAAATGACACATCCCAGATTTCTGATCAGCCCAAGGATTTTGGCGATATCTGCAGCTGAATCCAAGCAAGCTGATGGGAAGGACAGAGGGTTGTTTCCCTCTGCTCCCTGTAATCTGTGTTTGATCAATGTCTTGCCTGACAGATCTGGCAAAGGCCAAGAGCCACAGCCAGAGTCATGATCCACAGCTGGGCTCTACATGAGCTCTTCTACCCAAAATGCCAGGAAAAAACCCAACCTCCCATTCCCACAGGGCCTTTCTCAGTATCCCTGAGATACTGAGATTTGCCTGCTTTCTGCAAACCTTCTCTTTCCAGCAGTGGGAGTGAACATTTCCAGTGAATATTTTAGGGGAGGGGACTGAGCGAGGGGGAGATGCTTTCACTGTGAATCACTACCTAAGGAACCACCCAAAATTCTGGCCAGCAGAGCTTCCCTGGTGGACCATAAATCATCCTGGCCACAGTATGATCAGCAGGGGCTAAATTCCAGCCAGATCATGCTAACTCCTCAAAACTGGAACATCTCTTTGGGCTGGTGGGCTTTTATTCCCCTGGTGCTTTGGGAAGTGGGATGTGGAACAGTCGCTGGGATGTTCCTCTTCCCACCACAAGGACAGGGGGCTGAGCAGGAGCTGTTGGCCTGGAGTCAGCACTGGCATGGTGGGGAGGGGATGCAGCCAGTGGAGGTGTCCCAGGCTCTGCAAGAGCCACAGCTGACCTGTCCTTGCCCTCTCCTCTCTGCAGTGCTATCTCTCCGATGCTGATTTCCATGACATCTTTGGGAAGTCCAAGGACGAGTTCTACCAGATGCCCAAATGGAAGCAGCAGAATGAGAAGAAACAATTTGGACTCTTCTGAGACCTCAGGGGGCACCCAGTGACTCTGAGACCAACCCCTGCCCCCTTAGGAGCTGCACGGAAGACGTGCAGGCATTTGCTCAATGATCCCAACCCAGCACCCCAATCCAACGCAGTTATTCCAGCAGCCGCTGTTTAGCGGATGGCTCCTTTTTCCCTGCAAACCCAGAACCCCAGGAGGCAAAACTTTTTTCAGGAACAGCTTGACAGGAGGTTTTTGCCTCTTCCTGACACTTTATTGCTGATAGCCACGAAGACAAGTGTGTGCCACACAACTGCGTTGCAGCCTCATCTTTCCTCTCCCTTTTGCAAATTGCCACGTGCACGAGGCCATGATCTTCCTTCATTTGTAGAAGTTTAAAATTAGTCAAGACAAAGGCCATTTGCAGCTGCTGTGTAAATTCTGGGTGGGGAGAGGAGGGGGAAGCCCTAAGAGGATGGAGGGGGAGCCTGGAGGTCAGGAAAAAATTAATGGAGTAGCCAGATGCCCAATGGGGTAGTCCATGGAGCGACACCAGACAGTTCTGCCCCTTCTCACCTTGTAGAAAAACTACTCATCAAAGAACAGCAAGAATCAGTTCTAGATTAACATGCACAGCCCAGGGCAGGTAAAACACATGAGAACCTGGTTTGGGGAAAAAAAAGCACTTACTATGAGCATATTTATTAGCTGATCTGTTTCAAGAGGATGACGACACTAAAGGCTAGACACAATGTCGATTTTTGACTGCCAGTCAAGACTCTGTCTACTTTTTTCTCATTCAGACGGCATCTACAATCTCACCCAGCCTCCCTGACCACACCCAGCTGAATGTCAGAGTCCACCTGCCCACAGACCAGAGGCTCGAGGAAGCCAGGAGGGTTTTGGGTGTAACCTGAGGCAGAGGGTGTCCTACTGAAGGTTTTATCAGGGCTCCATCCCTGTGATGTCCGTGGGGCTGAGAGTGTTGGTTCCACACTATGGGATCAGTCTGACTGGGGAGGGCAGTGGGAGATGTGAGCATTCAGTGATTGCGGGATAAAACTGTAAACTAAAGGAAGAAACACCGTCTTAAAAACTCAAACCATGTGGGTTTGCAGCCTTCCTCCATTTCCAACCTGATCAGTGATTCCAAATAAATATCCAGCAGTAGCAGCAGCAGCAGCACTGTAAGTGTCCTTGATCAGCGTGGGGGGGTAGGATGGCAGCAGATAAAAGCTCTGCAGGGCCACGGAGCCTTCAAACACGTGGTCATCAACAGAACTTTGGATTTATTTTTTTGAAAAGTAAAGAACAAACAGAGGAGGTGGGGCCCTTTTTGTTCCCAAACACCCTGTGTACTCTGCTCCTGAAGCCCCCATTGCCAATGAGCAGCAGTGCCTGCCTGTTCAGCAGTTGGCCTGACTGCCCAGCCCTGCTGCAGGGATGTGGGCATGGAGCTGGGGAGCTCCAGGCTGGTGACTGAGGGGCAAAGAGCTCTCAATCAACACCCAGGACCACATCATTGTGCTGAAGTGTCACCATCTGGCTGGGCTGCAGCAGGGACCTCCAGGTGATGGGGTCCTCTGGATAGAACTTTGTGTTTAAGAATTGGTAGTTAACTTCAGATAACCCCCATTATGTCCATGTTCCTGCCACCACTTCATCCCACTTCTGCTTGAGGGTCCAGCCCAAAACCCACTGAAACCCCCCTGTGCAGAGTAAGTTAAGCATCAAGCAGAGACACAAACCAGCTGAATTACCTGTGTGATTGCTCCCGTTGTGCTTACATGAGATGCAATCAGTGCACATTACCCACATTTCAACCTCTGTTGGCACTGCTAGAATCAGCAGTATTTGCCTTGCCCTGCTGAGGAGTGCTCCTGCCAGCTCCCAAATTAATGAATTGCGTGTGCTGCTCAGTAAGATGCAGGAATGCCACCTACCTGTGGGCCCAGCGAGCTTCACACAATCAGATGAAGACCAGCCCAAATATAGTCAGATTAGGGAGATTAGGCCAGTTTGCTACAAATTGATTTAATTCCTGTGGCCACCATGCTCACCAACACAAGTAGAGCGCTTCTGCCAGAACTCAGAAACCAGCTGGGGATTTTACAGACCGTGGAGCCTCCTGATATTTGGGCCTGATGGAAACCGCTGCTCCTCTTTTCATGGGAGAGTTGCTTTTACTCCCTGCCTCTGATTTTTAAAGGAAAGATCTTCTCCCACCTCCTCCCTTTCGTGCCTTTTGCTGTGATGTTGGTGGCCATGTCCTGTTTCTGCTGCTCTTTTTCCCTCTTATGGAAGCTCTTCCCTCCTGTGGGGCTCCAGCACTTCCTAATCTGCTCAGAGATGAGCTCACTTGATAACAACAGGGACCATGTCCCTTCCTTAGCGGGGAGAGGAGACCCTGCAGCATTGTCATCATGCTCTGCCCATCCCATCTCCATCTCAGCTCCTTTCCCACCTGGCTATAGTAGCTTTCCCCCAAGTGTTCCTACCTGATGAGGGACGTTTTCTCTTCCCATGGATCTTGCCTACCTTTACTGAAGAACAGAACAGGAAGAGGCCTCTCTGTGCAATCCATCTAAGCCCACCCTGACCCTGGCCTCACTGTCCCCCACTTCTCCAGTGCCGGCCACAGCAGGCAGGTGAGGGCTTTAGCTCAGTAATCCAGCTGAAATCTAATCCTGCCACCCAAAAAATTCAAATAATGTGTTCACAGCCAACCCAGCGGGCTGATCTGACTTCACAGAGTCACACAATCACAGAATGGTTTGCATTGGGAGGGACCTTAAAGGTCATCCAGTTCCATGGGCAGGGACACCTTCCACTAGCCCAGGTTGCTCAGAGCCCCAGCCAAAGCGGCCTTGAACATTTCCAGTGATGGGGCATCCACAACTCCTCCAGGAAACGTCTTCCAGTGCCTCTCTGCTCTCACAGGGAAGACCTTTCTAACTTGCCCACAAGATCTGGGCCTGGAGACAAGTGAGGGGGCAGGACCACTTCTGACCACCTTCACCTATGCTTTTCATCCCATGGCTCCCTGAAACAAAATGCTGAGAGCACACCGGGAGCAGGGACCAAACTCAGGCTGTCCCTGGGTGGGAGACAAGGATGTTCCATCCTTGGCCTTCAAATGGGGCCTCCAACAACGTGCCCTATCCCAGAGGTGAGCTGGGAGAGCCTGTGTCACTGCAGGGCCCCCTGCTCTGCCTCACTGGCCACTCCTGAGCTCTTCCATCTGCTTGTTGTTAATGCAGTATCAGCCTTTGAGGCATGGGTTTAATTCACATTTAATCTGGCAATGGTTTACAACATCACACAGTATTGTAGTGAAGAAGAAAAATCAATGTGTCCAGCAATGTTTACTGCAGCATAAAAAACTCCAGAGAGGACTAAAAGAAACTCAGCTTTGCAGTAGGCCTAAGAATCACTAAATCCAGGCTATTTTGGATTAAAAAAATAAGCTGACTGGAGTATGTTTAAAAGGACAATAACATCTTTGGTATCAGCCCCTCGTCTTCACCACCAGGGATTAAAACCCCCAGAAAGCCTGATAACTTAAGAAATTAAAGCAGGTCTATCTCCTAATTCATGTATGTTGCATTCAAGTAGGACAAAGAGGCAAATGGTGACAAGTACTGGAACTCTTCCAGAATTTTTTTTAAACTTTTAATAGTCTAACATACTGTTAGTAACACAGTTGGCACTTCAAAATATATATTATTTTATTTCAACAACATTCCCCTAAGTCTGTAGTTCTACTTGAAGACAAATCACTCCTTGCCATAAATACTGCGTTGTTTTCAAAACACTCTTGTGCTGGGTTACCTCTACAGTGCAACTGGGACCTGCTAGCACTTAACAACATCTACTTCTTCTCTGTTAAAAAATGACATTTTTCTGTAAAAACACAAAGTTTTACAGTATTTAAACCAACAAAAAAAAAAACAAAAAAAAAGCCGTGCTGTCAGTTGAGCATGTTTCCACTGTCTTTGGCAAAAGATGTTCTCTGAGGTCCCTTTGAGCGGGCTTCAGTTTGGGTCAGAGGGAAATCTGCTGTTCGGCAGCTTCCTTCTCCTTCACAGGATGAGAGCCAGGCTTTGAATGCAAAGCGGCCTGGCTGAGAGCCAGGCACACAGGCAGAGTAGTGCTCATGTATTTTTTATTGCAACACAAAAGGAAACTCGGGTTACATAACACGGGGCTTTGCAGTGCAGCTTTCTTTCTTTTTTAATCAGTGACAGAAAAGAGGGGAATCGTGTCCCCGTTTAGGACTTCACGTGGTGAGAGATGGCTGACACCTGCAGTTGCAAGGAGTCACCTGGCACCTGGCCACTGATCGCAGTGCTGAGGGAGACTTTTCCTTGCACAGATGTCGGGTGCTTTGCCCAGATGCCTGACCGAGCCCAACCCAAGAGCTGTACTTCACTAAAAAAGGAGTCCCTATCCTCTCGCTAAAAGCAACATTAAAAAAATCTAAATAAAGTGAACTAAAACCACAGCCGGATTGGTCGAACAGGTACAAAAGGATTAATCTCAAGAGCAGCATTAGGATGTTTCCAGCACGCAGCAGGGAGAAGGTTGATGGCTGTTTCACATCGGGGGTCCTACGGAGCACCAAGCGCTGCTCCAGGGAAGGTGCTGGGGACTGACCCCGGCACTGGCAGAGTTCACACACTGAATTCCTTGGGGGCTGTAAGGAGGCTCACTATGGCCTGGAGGAGCCAGGCTGCTAATCACAGTCCTGGATATTGACGTAGACGAAGAGGGTGGAGGAGGAGTACGGGTCTCCATTCTTGGTCAGGAGATGGATGTGGCGATAACCTGGAAGCAGAGACACAGGTGGAAAATGGCCTTCAATCCAGTTGGAAAAGTATTTGCTAATGTTTGCCAGGACCCTGCACAAACATCTCCCTCTCTCAGAGCGCTTTGTTCCCAGTTTCCCACAGGATCCTGATCAGGCAGGTCCCAGAGGCACAGCTCTGAGCGTGGGTGACAACGTGCCCAAGGCCTCTGGTGACAAGGGGGACCCTCCTCTAGAGACTGTGTTAACAGCTGCCCAAAAAATCCATTCTGACCCAAGCTGTGATGGATCTGTAGCGCTCATCCAGGACACTGGAGCTTCCCAAAGGGCTCAGTGGCTGTGAGGAGCAGGGAGCAGGGCCTTACCTTGCTTCAGACTCGTGAAGGGAAGGGTGTACTGCCCGATGAAGTCATTCTTGGTTGACATGTCAAAGTCTTCCACCACAAACCGGACCAGGGCAAGTGCAGGGATCTCTATGTCAAATGTAAACTCTTCATTCCAGTTTGGGTTAAAGCCTGGGGAACAGAGATGAAGGATGAAGGTCAGAGAGGTCGGCAGTAAGAATGGTGGTCCACGGTGTTTGCAAAGGGATGGAGACTTTTCCTGACTGTCAACCTTATCTGACCCAGATCAAGGCTCTCAGGAGGTGCCGAGAGCCTTGATAGCTTTGATACTGTGATTTGCTACCTGGAATTTACAAATCCTTCAGCTTGGGCTGTTCACTGCAGAACTTGGTCCTAGAAAGGAAAAGGAGTGAGGAGCAGGAGAGGGGAGGAACTCAGCTGTGCTCCACAGGCTCTTGCTGGCTGGTACAGAGATGTCTTTGGTTGCCATTGGACCAGATGCAAACTTTTACAGCCCTAAACCAGGGGAGGGAAGAGAGGAAATCTGTGCTTTTGTGTTGAGACAGCCTTCTGGGGCCTTAAGCCTCTCCAACAGCTTGAGATACACACATCTGATCACCACTCTGTGCCCCAATTTCCCTGTCTGCAAGAAAAGTTAATGAGGAGTGTCTGATTATACAAAAAGCATCATCAAGTCTGGATAAGGGTCATGTGGTCCAGAATCACAAAGCAAACAAAACTGAGACCAATACACATGAAATGCAGAGCAAGCTCAGTTCTCTCTCTCCAGGTCACGGCAGGTGCAGTGTCAATAAACCACTCCCCAGAAGCAAACAGGAGAGGACATCCTGCTGGAAACCCTGCTGCCTGGGCAGAGCAGAGACCAAGGACAGCAAAATGTCACCTGGAGCATGCTGGTCATGCAGGGTTTGTGAGTGATTCAGCAGGAGCCAGGGATCTTTCATCTGGCCCTGAAGGTGCTGAGATGGGCCTGTGGACTGTGCCAGTGCAAGATACCTGTGCTGTGCTGGGGAACTTTATTTGGACTTTTACAGGGTTAAATCAACAACTCCACTGCTTAGTGAACACACTGACTCCCTTCACCCTTGGGAAAAAAAATGTTGCTGATTCCATGGGAGCAGAAATGAAAGTTGAGGGAAGGTCACTGGCCCTGGCACAGCAGGTTTCACTGTAGCATCTGTGGGGGATTCTCAGCTCCTCTCAGAGCCACAGCGAGATGCTCAGAGCTGCAGAGCCAGCAGGTTCCCACAGCCTCTCAAGCTCCACAGTTTGTGCAGTTTGTGACCTGATCGGTGTGTGCCACAGCCCACCAACACAGAATCACAGCATCATTTAGCTTGGAAAAGACCCTCAAGTCCATCAAGTCCAGCTGTAAAACACCAAACCAGGTGAGGTGCTGAAGCACAGTCACACACCTGAAACCTCAGCCCATGACAGGCAAACCCTTCTCTGCAGCTGCCCCTTTCCAAGAGGGCTGTTTTTATCATTTGATTTGCTTTCCACAAGGCAGCACTTATCACTCCAGCCTCATTCCAGTATTGCCTCAGCCAGCCAAAGCTGGGAGTGCTCAGCAGCCCTGAGCAACAGGCCTGGCAGGTCTGAAACATTCCCTACACAACTTTCACTTGACATGCTATAAAAATTATTGTAGGTGACGGAAATGGCCATGAGCTTTAGGAGCCAGGCCAGATTTACTCAAACAGGAAAGAGGAAAAGGGAAACATTGTTAGCAGGCAGGAAAATATGCACCAGCTTTCCAGTGCTTGGCTCTTACTCCATACAGAAAAGCAGAGTGTGTGTGTTTGTGCAGAAGGCCGTAATATTCAAACCCTCACTGCACAGAGGAAAATCACAGCCATGTCTGACCGATAAGAAATGGTCCTCCAACTTTTGAGATATTCAAAATTCATCTGGGCAGTACCCTGAGCAGCTTGAGTAAACCTTGTACAGCCCTACTTTAGGCAGAGGCTGGAACAGACACCTCTGAAGTTCCCTGCAACATCAGTCTTTTGTGAGTTTGTGACACTTTCGGGATACAATCAGCCCCACAAGAAGCTTCCTCTGGGAAGATCCTGGTGAGAACCTCTGCACCCCAGGTCAAATCCAACTGCTTGGAGGTAAAGAGCACTTCCAAAGCTCTAGCTCTGCAAATCTGGCAGCCAGCCCCAAGCAACTCTCGTGGCTGATGCTGTTTTACAGGGAATTTCTGTCTCCAAACAACAGAAGAAGAATAACACCTCATGTATCTGCTTAGTGTGGGTAGGCTTGGGTGCCCCGGAAGGTGTGGCCACAGGGCAGCAGTCTTGCCAAGGAACAGGAAAGGGTTCCTGCTCGTGGGAGCAGAGCTTGGAGGAAACCCCCTCACCATTGTTTTCGATGACTTTGGTCTGCTTCTTGTTGTTGTCCTGCTGGACACCGTGGATCTCTATCGTTACCTTGGGATCCACAATGGAGTTTTTGCTTTTGTTCACTTTTGGCAGCTGCTGGCCAGAGATTATCTGTGGAGGAAACAGAGGAAGAGGTCAGAACATCACTAGGAGAGGGGGCTCCCCGGAAAATTCCCTCTCCTTCCCAGGAGTGCAGGATCTGCTGTGATGGGCTGGCGCTGCCCTTTCAGAGCCGGTGCTGTGACATCCTTCAGAAGAAGCTGTCATGAGCTAAAGCACCTAAGGAGCCTTGCTCCAGCCCCGTTGTCTGGGACAGGCAACTGTTCTGAGTGTCCCCACAGTGATCAGATGATACTTGGGAGCACCAGAGGTGACTGCTGATTGCATGTCTGCCTGCACGGTTCTGGAATGACAGCGAATATTGTCATTAACCTACTGCCCAACATTAAACATGTGAGTAGATCCCTGCAGGATCCAAGCCCATGAGAGACCCCAGATGTGGGAAATCAGTAGGGTTAGGACAGTAGTAGGTTAGGACAACACTGAAGGCAGGACCAGAAGAAGGAGAAGGTGCAACCTACACGCCCCCCCAAAAGTGGATGTTACTGAGATGTTTTCCGACTTCTGTTCTTACTTTAAGCAGGAGCTTCTTCTTTGTCCCCCATGTTCCTTCTGTGATGGATTTTGGATTGAATTTGGTTTGCTCATCCCGGAGGAATTCCGGCTTTAAGACATACCCAGAAAACCCATTGTCCTGGAACCGACCCTGGTACACATCCATTTCTGTGCCTGCTGTCTGGAAATTTAGGGCAACTGCAACATAAATAAATAACTTCAGTCACTCAGATAAATCAATAGGAATCTTTTCATTCTAATTCTGTTCACATGAAACTGCACTTCATGGACATAAACACTGGCTTTTCCACGCTTCAAAGAGCAGTGGTAAACTGTGACCCTCACAGCCTGCTAGCCCTGAGGATTTCTTGCATTCAGAGATGACAGAGACAGGAGGAGCCATTACAGCCATTCTGCCTTCCCCAGGATCAAAAACTGTCCGCATGGAATTTATGCTACCTAGAGCAACTGCATCTTTTAGACAAACCTCTTCATTTCTCTGCTGAAGGAGTTCTCTCCTGCAATGAAGCCAGCAAATCCCTCTCAGATCATTTCTCTGGCACTTAGCCTCATTATAAAACCTCCTTTCCAGCCCAGATCTGCCTGTTTTCATTTGCCATCCTGAGGGGCATCGATGCCTCTGTTGTTTGGACTAGAGAGCTCCTCATTGTCTGAACTCCTCAGGTGGCAGCACAGAAGCTGTGATCAAATCACCTCTTTATTGCCTGCTGCCCAAAATGGATCAAACCTCACTGGTGTCCTAACACCAGGCAGATTCCTTGTATTCTTCCCAATTTGTCAATACTTTTTTAAAGGCATTGATGTAAAACCTGGAACAGCCTCTGTGAACAGCCTCACTGACGCCACACAGGGAGTGCATGTGGACCCCAGCAGCTCCTCAGTGCTCCCTTGATGTCCTCAAGGATGATTTTAACCTCTTTAGCAAAATCTAAGACATCTTTTAAGACACAGAAATTTATCCTGGTCATGGGCCCTTCATACCCTGTCATACTTGAAGGCTGAGAGCATTTTAAGGCACTCCCCTACTTTTTGACCTGAAGCAAGACTTTGGTAACTGCAGCAAGACTTTGATAACTGCAGTACACTGGTTTTACTGGGAGCTGCGAGTACTCAGGGCTTCTGAAAAATCTTATTTTGGGGGCCCAAATACTGAATTCAGGCCAGATAAGGCATGCAGGTCTGGCCTTTCTGTACCCCAAGGGAACGGATGGTGCCTCCCAGGGACTGTTCTGAGGCCAGATAGGGAAAGGGGTGCTACCTGCAGGACCCATGGAGTTCATGCTCCCTCCTTGTTTGTTAAATGGCAGTAATTCTGCTGACAGTGAAATTGCAGGGATTTGCACATTAACATGCAGAAAAGCCTCTCCTAATTGATTTGTGGTGAGCCAGAAGATGGTCTATGGAAAGTCACCAGGGGATTGTTTGGGCAGCTGGTTTCTCCCAGTGACTGCTGAGCCTCTGGCTGCAAAGGGCTTGAGATTCTGCCTCAGCTGAAGCCCCTCCACAGTCATGGGTGACCCAGACGGGGGACCCCCTCCAGCCTCCCAGAGACACCCACCGATCTGGCAGCCGACGTTCCACAAGTCCACGGGGCTGTAGTTGGAAGAATCTGTCCTCCAGCCTGCAGGGTAGATACGGCTCAGGTGCCTGATGTTGTGATGAATAAAACTGGTTCCTACAGAGAGAGAAAAAACAGAAGAAAATGCTAGTAGTGATGGGGCTACTTTTATCTCTTCTCTCTGCTGCCGTGTGTTCCCCTCTGCCTGGCCAGTCTGGCTGAATGGGAACCACCTGCCAAAATGCCTTTCTTGCTAACAGCCCCGAGGATATTAAGTTCTTCCCACTGTTTCTCAGCGACATGCACGACCAAAGAGATCACAACCCATGTCTTTGGGATGCCTTTTCCACCAGCAGCTGTCCCTTTTTGGGGAACAGGGACAGAGGAGGGCGGAACACACGTACCAGACTCCTGGGCCAGTTTCAGAGCTTTGCTCTCCGAGAACGATGACATCTCGTAGAAAGCCCGAGGATGGTTTGGATCATCAAAGCCTTCAAAATGGACACTCTTGCAGTAGACAACTGTGTCTGACAGCTCCTTGGCCAGCTTCAAGGTGTCACTCTAGAAACAGGAGAGAGAGAGGTTTGTGGGGAGTTTTTGCTGTCGTGCTCAGAAGCGGTAATTGTGTTTTCTCTAGACGACCCCTGGGGCTTCTCTTCACCACTTCCATCAGAAAAAGATGCACACACTCAACACTCAGCGGCTGCTGGTGTGCCCTCTGTGTCACCCTGGGCAGGAAAGGGTGGAAAAGGATTCCCTCTGTTGGTGGGATGCCCTTCCTGCTGCTCTCTGCAGGATCATTTGTATTTCAGCACCCCTGTCTGTCTCCAGGTGCTAAACTTCACAACAGAGCCTCAGCAATCACTTTTCCACACTGCCCTGTCCCAGGCATGAAAACCTGGAAGTAAAAGGAACAGAAGGATGTTTTGGCCTCCACAGAGCTTGGGCTTTTTCCCCCCTTGAACTAGGAAGTTCTCACAATGCTTTGATGACTCCAAGTCCACAGCCACATTCATTGGTGCAAGTGAGGGTCCCCAGCTCCCATCACAGGCAAGAAAAGAAAGTGACAGATGTCAAAAGAATGTACACATTATTGACTAGAGATCAGAGAGATAAATAAGGCTCGCAAAGAGTGAGCAAATCATCAGAGGGAAACATAAATAAGACCAGATCCAGAGGCAACACCAATCAGCTTTGCCATCAGTGGGGCTGAATGTGTCTGTGCCACCTATAAACCCACTCTGTGAGGGATATGGGTTTAACAAGGACCTGAACTCTGGAAAAATCCATTTCCTCACATTGTGGCAGAACACTTGTGTAAAGGCCAGCATTTCCTCTCTGAAATCATCATACAAATTGCTTTAGTAACTGGCCACCCGTTCCCCATAGATCTTCCCTCCCTCCCTCCCTCCTCCAGGTCAGAAACAAACAGCCAGTGAGGGTGCCGGTGCATCCCAAAATGGGACTGGAAAGGCTGAAGTCATGACTGTCCCAGGACAAACAGATTTCTGGAAAAAAGGCAGAGATTGAACATGTGCCCTTGCACTGCTTCCACATGGTCTGTCCCTGCTGCAAGGTCCTCCAGTCTCATTTTAGAGAAAGAAGCCAACCTTTGTGCTTGGCTGGCTCTGCAAGATCTCTGTGCTTGGGACAGGGATCACTAAGCTGAGCAAGCACCAGGATCCTCAGCCCCAGCAATTTCAACATTTCACCCTTACATATCCCCAGCTGAGTAGCTGAAACCACACAGACCTGTCTTGGCCGGGAACACATGAAAAATTGTATTTCAACTGCTTTTCTTCTTTTATTTCTTTAGGTGTGGTACAAAACTCACCTAAAAAGTGATTTCCCAGTGGTTACATCTTTCACTTACCTTCCCCTTCTGCTCTACCTTGGTTTTCACAGATTCATCCTCAATTTCAGCTGCTTCATCTTCATCAGACACATCCTCAGCCTCCAGGTTGTTGTTCCCATTTATGGGGTCCTCCTGCCTGCTCAGCTTCTTGCCTTTCACCAGGATCTTCCCTTTCAATTGCTGCACAAGGAAAAGTGGACAAAATATCTGGTGTTTAGAAAAGGTTCTGGCCCACCCTGAAGGAACCCCCTCAGCTGCAACCAGGGTTTTTCAGCTGCATCAGGGACTGGTTATTATCCATAGAAACAGGTAAAAATAAGTCTGGTTTTACACTGAGGCCTTGTCCTGCCTCTGCTCAGCCTCTGAGACCACAATCCATGAGTCTGAAAACCCCAGAGAGCTGATTCCCCTCTGCTACAGAGCTGACCACCCCCTCAACCAGACAACTTAAAACAGTTGTGCTCTTAAAGACAGTTAAAATACACTTTTTTTTTTTCCAAGACTGAAACGTTGCTCAGCAAGCAAGGCCGAGCCTAGAGGTCAGGGCTGCTGGAAGAAATCTGTGGCACCATTTCTGCCCCTCTGTGTGGCCTGTTGTTTAACCCACCCCTCGCTCTGCAACGTGTGGTTATAAACACGCACATGACTCTGGAAACGGAGATCCCAGCAGGGGCTGAGAGAGCGCAGCCTCTGCCCCACAGACATTTTGGTGGGGAGAGAGGTCCAGCAAGTCCTGGACAGGTGCTTCGTGCACAGCAGACGTGGAATTTTAATAGGTGAGGGGTTTTGCAGGTGAAGCCTTAAGAGTGCTGACAGCCTCAGGAGGAGTTCCCAGACCCTTTCCAAAGCTACGTCCTCTTCTGGGAACAGCTTCTCCTGTCACAGCTCCGACGGTACAGCACTGACCACGGCCAGCAGCACGCGCCACTGAATCGCAGCTGGGAGCAGGGGGAGCCCAGGGAGCACATTCCGTGTGCTGAATCAGTTCTCTCCGGACTCTTTCAGGCTTCACACGAAACCCCTCACCACTGATGTATCCTTTGTGCAAGCCCTGGCCGTGGGAGGAAGGCTGGAGCCTGGAGAGGGATGACTTTGAGCCCAAACAAGGCAGCAGCAATGCTTGGGACAGGGAGAAGAATTGAGAAAGGTGAACTGAGGGCAATCTCCACGTGTGTGGGTTAGGCCTTAAAATCAAGAGCACCACTAGACCTTGGCAGCTTCCATGAACAGGAGATTTGCTGCCACCTGGATGTGTTTGGTACTCCTGGCTTTGGAGGGTACAAGATTTCCAGAAAAATGCCATATTGGAATTAGCCAGTACAACCCCTCAGTCTGTGTAGCACGTTCCCCTTTCCTCAGCGACACCCTGAATTTGCCTTTTCTGCAGCAGCAAAAGCAACAAACCCCCACCACATTCAAATGACAGGACTGTGGAAAACCAAGAATCTTTTATAAAACAACGCAGGCATTTTCAAAGGACAAGATTCCCCCCTTGGCACCACCCTTTGTGGGTTCAAGCAAATTGCATCATGTCTTTACAGAGACCCGCCCCACTCCTCACCACCTGGCAAAGCTGTGGATGAAGCTGGGTTTGAGCACAAATCCGACACTGGCACCTGAGGCAGCAGCCAAGAGCATTTTTACTCAGCTACCACAAACGAGCAGTTTACACTGGGGCACCTTCCCTGTCACTCAAAAGCTGCACTCAAAGGAGCAGTCAGTGAACAAAACCAACATCCTCCCCATCCCCAGACCATCCTCCCAGCCCTCAGCCCTCTTCCAGGCAGAGCTGTGCTCGGCTTTTTCCCATCCATGGCTGGGAGATGAATCAGCTCATCTTCAGAGCCTCACTTCAGTCTGCTGCTCTCCTGCCCCTTCCCACGCTCCTGCCTCAACACCCAACTCTGCCCTGTTCTTCCACCACAAAATCCAGTTCTGTGTGAGCTGTGAGGCTCTGGGCAGCACTTGAGATGGACAAGCCTGGAAGGACTGCACTGGGGACAGTGAGGAGAGGCTGAGAGCAGCCCCTCTTGTCCCCTGCAGGCCGCAGATACCATCCTGTATTTAATATATAATCTGCCTCTGCTTTCTAATGCCCCATAAGAAATGTTACTGCCTCACCTCCAGCTCAGCAGTGGAGAACTAAGGATGAAGTTATTTGGGGAGGTCCACTTGATTCTTAATTATCAGCAGGTAATTAAGCTTTTTAAGCTTCTCCCATTCACCCAGCTCAGCAAGTGGGAGGTGCAATTTCTGGCACAGACCAATCCTACATGGCTGAAGAACACCACAAGGGAAGGCACAGCAACACAGCCTCCACTGTGTCTCCTCACCACAACCCATTCCAGGGCTGCCAGCAGCAGGTCCTCAGTGCTGCTGTTATCCTGTCTAGCCTGTGGTTCCTCTGGGAAACCTTGGCTATGGGGCAGATGCTCTCCATGGACACGGGACACTGCTCCTATGCCTACAAGGGAGAGCAGCCCATGTGCCACCTAACTCAGAGGAGATCCATTTGCTAATTTGTCCACAACAAGGGGTGAGACTCACCCCAAAGAGAGGCATTTTCATCCCCATTCCCTGAAAAAGGTGCTATCCTATAGTAGCATTGCAGTGAATCCCCTCTGCAGAGGAAGCAAAGTCCTAAATCTGAGAGTTTATCTTCTTTATCGAGGTTTTAAATAAGCTGATATAGACAGACACAAACACACACGTGCCCTTGCTCCATCTCTCTTGGTTCCCCTTCATGTGATAGTAAGTATTTCTAGCCTGAGGCAAAAGACAGTCAGCTCATCAGTTCAGCTCTGCTGAGCAGATCCCTTGTCTTAGGAGAAGCAATAGCTGAAATAGTCAATAAATATTCTCCAAGTAGACCATAAAGGCATTCCTACTGTCTGTGGCAAGCCCAAGGTGGAGTATAACCTCAGGAAAGGCTACAAGGACACTGGACTCCCCTGAGAACACACCGTGGAGTGGCTGCTGGAACAGAAGCAACTCTTGCCCTTCTTCACATGACCTATAAAGGGCATTCCTTAGTTCCCCAGAAATGGAGCTCCCCTGCTTTCCCACCTTTTCCAATGCACACTGAACAAGCTCAGCTCTGCAGGTGAAATGGTTCTGACACACTGGGACATGGAAACCATCTTAAAGGAAAGCAATGATTTTACCAGAAGCAGCAGAAATCCTCTGTAATGAGCAGGAGATTTTAAAATATCTGCATACACAGGTTTATGCTACCTGAACGCTTCCTACTCCTAAGAGCAACCTGAGAGCCACAGCAAGGTCTGAATTCCAGTTTTCAGCTCAGTGGGAATGCAGGATTTGTAAAGTGATCCACCTCAACAAACTTTCTGTGGCTTCAACACCTCCTTTAGAGTCAACAGAGAGAACCAAACACTCCCAGGGTGTGATTTGTCCTCTGTTTGCACAAACACTGAGGAGGAGGTGGACCACACCTCCAACTTCTCTGACTGCTTCTCCAAAGGAGCCCTAAGTGAAGTGCTCAGGTACGTGGATACACAGGGGCTGAGCACTGCCACCTAATACCCCACTCTCAGGATGAGGATATCCATCTCTCCAGGCTTCTGAGAAGCTGTGAGGAATAACACGTTCACACTCATGAGGAGATATGCAGATCAGATGCACTAATTGATATCACATCTGTACATGTCCTTCAGCTGCAAACTGAGGTGTGGCACCAGCAGTGAGTGGCACCAGAAAAGGGAAAGAAACACATTACTGAAGGAGATTTTGGAGGATTGAAAGAAACTCAGCTCAAGAACTTCAGTCAAGAAGAAGGGGCCCTGGCAGACCCCTGAGCTGATCAGGGATGGGGCAGAAGGGCAACAACCCACCAGCAGCAGAGACTGGCTCAGCTCCTCCCTACAACCCTGGTGCTGCCTGGAGCTTTTATGTGGCTTTTGGCTTTTCATCCTACAGCCTTTAATTTACTATTGGGACCTAAAGACAGCAGCTTGGGGGAGATATTTAAGATAATCTGGGTAGCCCAGTGCTGTACCTGAATGGAGCCCAATTAATCAGATTCCTGCCCCGGGCTGTGGTATAAATCGTTAGCACAAATCCAAACTGTGTCAGTCTTCCTTGCCCTGCTGACACAATCAGCAGCAATCCTTCGACTGTTTGTGTTTACAGTCTTCAGCTTTTTGCCCAGTGGCAGACCCCACCCTTTTCCTGGTATAAAAAATACCTTGTTGTCCTGGGTTTCCTCATGTCAACGTCACAAGGGAGTGGAAAAGCCAAGAGGTTCCTGGTTTGATTGTTTGTTTGTTTTTCCCTCATGTTTCAGTTTCAATGTATTTTACACCCAAAAAACCCCAGCGTTTCAGCCCTTTGCATTGTCCTACTTCACACAGCAGGAAGGTAGAGGAAAAGTACCAGAGTGAAAAGGATAGGTGTTGAAACATTGGCAATTTTTCTCTGTTTAAACTGAATGGATCAAACCCTCCAATGGAGCAGATCAGCCCAAACCCATTCCCTAGGGTAGATCTGGGCACTGTGTTCAGCTGGGGCCATGTGTCTGTTTGGGCAGTCAAAATCAGGCGGTTCGATGAGCACAGGCATGGAAAAAACATCTTTGGGAAGCTGGGGTCATCCCCTTACAAATCACACATTGCTTTGCTTGGTGTTTCTCCTTTCTTTCATCATATCATTGCCATCAGCTGAAAAGCCATCAGCACTTTTCCTGATCCTGCACCAGGATAAACAGCAAGTCAGGAGGGGACACTGAAGACATATTTTTCCAACTCAGTAAGAGCCTGCAAAGACTGATGTCCGTGCTGGGAGTGTCCTCACCCTGGGAGAGTCAATTCTCCTAAGGGAGGCACTTTGTCTGTGCCAGAGCCAAGGTCCTGCTGAAGCAGCAGCAGTAAAAATTACAGTTCATCCTAATTTATTGCCCTGGTGCTTAGGGACCAGCCCAGAGCAGCTTCCTCCTGTGCTAGGCATTGTATCAAACGAGGCACGACACTCCCAAAAAAAAGGGGAAAGTCGGAAAGGGAAAGGAGATAAAGGAAGAGGGAGAACAATCATAGAAGGTATTTTGGGTGGATCATTTTCCTCTCCTTTCTCCCCTGCTGACTGCCAGCTTTATCTCACCCACAAACTCGTTCCAGCTCTGACTAGGCACGTTTGTCCAATTTTTTTCTTTAGCAAAGAAATGCAATTTAAAGGGAACTGCAGCTATCCACATGGGAGTCTGTTTCTGCAAAGTGCTTGAGAGAAAAGAAAGAAAGAAAGAAAGAGAACACAAACCAAATAGGTGGAAACAGACAAATGTTTCATTTTGGCTCCTGTTTTGGAGATTTTTTTTTCACATCAAGATTCCATTTCCAATTTCTTGTAACTGTCAGCTAATGATTTTATAATGGTGCTCCACTGTTGAGGGCTGTGTATCTTCTCCCTCTTGCAAGGTCAGGGTTCAGCTCCCAGCCTGACAGCTGCTCTGATTCCTGGGAATAAAAGGGGCATCTCTAGGCAGCCTCCTGCTTCCCTTTTTCTCCATGGACATCTCCATCCCCACCAACCCAAGACCACTCTCAGTGGGAGGACGCCTTGTGTTTGATACAGTTTTAAGCTACTTGTAGTGGTTTACCCTTGAGTTTTGAGCTTTGCACTCAGCAAGAAGAAAAACTTCCCTCTTGTCCCATCCTTAGAAGGCAGGAAGTGCTGGAGTGGCCTTGCTTACCTCTGGGGAGGGGAACTGGGATTTGTTTCCATCGACTGGGGCAACCAAGAGCATGTCCTGCAGGATGGTGGTCATGTGCTGGGCCATGACCTTCTGCTGGTCCACGCTGCAGTGGTTCTCCAGGGAGATGATGACGGGGTATGGTGAGGTCTGGAACAAGACAGCAACACACACAATCTGTGAATTCTGCAGTTTCACCAGTGTGGAGCAATTGGTATGAACCCCAGTGCTGTTTTCTCTGGGAACGAGTGTGCCGACAGTAGGGTCTGATATTCTCCTAAAGCAAGGATTTGTTAAAAATGGACAAATTTAACTGTGCAGTAGTTACTCAGATCTGTGCTGATGCCTTCCAGAGATGATGATCCAATGGAGAAGGCACCAGGATGGGTCAGGATGCCTCTCACAGACTTTCTGGGGCACTCCCTGTGCCTCCATTCTCCACTAGCACTGTGGGTCAGAGCACCTTCCTACCCACCTTCAGAGGAAGGACTGGGAAGGGGGCTTTGAAATCACAGGGTTTGCTCAAACCCTTCAGTGATATCAATCCTGCTTCCATTCCTGCATAGGCCTGATCTGGTTCCCTGCGCCCCCCAGGTCGTTTCGTGTGCTGAAGGCATTGCCATTATTGTCATTGTCACTTCTTTGTGGCCCCAAAGGAAACCTGACACCAGCTCCCAAGTGCACGTTAGGAAAACAGCACAAAGTCCAGTGAGCCTGGACAGACCTAAGGTCTTCTGAAGGCTGCTGCCATACAAGACTCCAGCCCTGCTCATCCCTTTTAAATCAGAAGAGAAATAGTCCTTCACACCCAGAACATGCACTTGGGTTCCTCTGAACTAGAAATGAACCCTGAGACATCAAAGCCACACAAATCATGGGCTTGTTGGCATTTTCCACCAGGTATGCTCACGATTCTGGGCATCATTGTCATTGCAGTGGGGTCCAGGATGCAGCTGTGCTGGCACAGGTTCAAACACATCCTCGGATGGTGCCCTCCCTGTCCAGCAACTCCCAGGAATGGATCTCTGCAGGAAGCAGAGCATGGATGCCTGGACAGAAGGACACATCTTGTCCCTATCAGAAATGCTAAGGTGAAGCCTTCATTGCTTCTGCTCTCTGCTGGGAGGCAAGAGATCTACTGTCAGTCCTGGGTTGTGCAACATGAGAAAGGGTCCCTGGTCCTTACTTTGAATGCATAGTTCTTGATGGCCTTAATGACATCGCTGAAGAGGATCTTGGAGGTGAGAGTGTAGCCATGATAAATGACAGGCTCTGAGTTGGGGCCATCCCAGCAATCCAGCTCCACACAGCGGCAGCCTTTGGTGAGGGCTCTGGAAACAAAGAAGGGACCTGGTTGGGTTCCACACCTTCTACCCCATCTCCTAATGAGGATACATCAGGCACAGGTGCTGCCTGGGAAGACTGGCAAGAAGTTCAGGGAGCATGGGAGAAGAAAGGAGCTTGGAAAAACAAGGAAAGCCAATAAAGGACGGGATCAGGTGAAATCAGTGTCAGCAAAGAGAGCTCAAGGTTGAGCAAGGAAAGCACAGAATAATCTGAGAAATTAGGCAGTGAAAGTCCAAGGCAGAATTATCCAAAGAATAAGACATAGTGAGTGCCAGATGAGAAAGGACACTCATGACTGTGCCCCAAGTCTTTCCCCCAAAGATGGAGAAGAGAAGAGAAAATCAGGAGTGGCTGCAGTGGAAGAATGAGAGTCAGCCTTAGAAGCCAGGTCACAAAGCTTAGATGATGTGATTTCTTCATCTATATCTGATACGACATGAGAGATGAATCCTCAGAGCTGGGAGGGAGGGAGCTGTGGGAGCTCCATCACAGCTGGGGAGACTGCTGAGGGCCAGTTTCCCAAACTGAGTGTACAGGCTGAATTTCCACGTGAAATTCCCACCTCTACATATCCATATTTCCATTTCAATTTACTTTCAAATGGAGGTTTCCCCCCACCACTTATCTGTCTAGGAGGTGATCTTCTCTCTTTTACGGTGATTCCCTAAACATTTCAGATTACACAACTCCTTTAACTCATTGCAATAGAATCCCAGAATGGTTTGGGTTGGAAGGGACCTTAGAGATCACCCAGTTCCAACTCCCTGCCATGGGCAGGGACACCTTCCACTATCCCAGGTGGCTCAGAGCCCCGTCCAACCTGGCCTTGGACACTTCCAGGGATGGAGCATCCACAGCTTCTCTGGCAAACCTGTTCCAGAATCATGGGATTTTTTTTTTTGTACAACCAAAACATACATCTATAATTTTAAGGCATTGTAAGAGGAATTCAAAGAGCTAGTGAAAAGCAACTTGTGCCAGATTTCACTCTCTACTCTTTTGACCTTGTGACTCTAGACAGTCATTGCTCCTGAGAATAAGGTAAGTCATAAACAAAGACAGAATTGCAGTCCTTGACTGGCTCATAAGGAAGCACTCTCTCACCTGATAAAAACAAGGATTAATGTAAGGTTGGTGTGCAAGTTACCAAAGGTCACTGCACCCATCTGGCCATGAGACATCAGTCTGGCCATGAGACATCAGTCTCTGTTGAAGGCAGACACAGGCAACACCTAATGCTCTGTGCAGGGGTGCTCTGGGAATATCTGAGATGCTACAAAGGGACCAGGTGTAAGTTTCCTGATCACTCACCCTGCTCCATCATCTCACATCCCATCTCTTTTTTTTTATTGCTCCAACTAGGACTCTCCAAAATAAACCCCAGCATGGTTGTGGGGACAGTCCCTGCCATGGGCCTCTCCCAAAAGGCAGTACAGAGCATAAGCATCATGACACTATGCATCATTTTAGCTCCTTCCAGTCCCTCTACAGACCTGCAGCTCTATCCCAGGGATCTTTGTATCTCGTAAGCTCCTTGCACTCTCTCATGCCGTATTCTGGGGAATGCAACACCCCCTCAGCATCATGCTTTGAAAAGGCCATGCCAGAGGGCTGCAATCCAGCCTCCATGTGACTGCAGATATTTTATACTGCTTCCAAATGTAGCCATTATACATCTCACACTCAGGCGGGCACCAGACGAGACCCAGGTCAAAGAGCTGTGAAAAGGAGGGCACAGCCAACCTGGTTTGGAAACAGCTCACCCTGGAAACACGGGCCAGCCCACTTTACCTGGTCTGGTGGGAGATTGCTTCTTGATCCCTTGCATCCATCAGCACAGACACTTATGTCTCCTGGAGAGGTTAACCTCACAAACACACACAAACACCAACACACACACTCTTTACCTGATATAGGCCTCTGTGCTGCTGGGCCCTGTGATCTGGTCTTCCATGAGATACGTGTTGTGTGAGGACGACACCAGGTAGTGACTGAGCGGTTGGGTCATGTCCTGGTAAACTTTTCGGTGGGAGGGGTTGAATATGTTCCCCTCATCCGACAGCAGGTACATCAGGAAACCATCCTTGGTCATGGCGTTGCCCCTCTTGGCTGCCAGGTAAACAGACAGAAAACCCCACACTGAAAATGTGACGCCACCAGGCCGTGCCATCACCTTCACCACGGTGCCTCTGCTCTCCAGGGGACCTCAGAGGCAGATTGTGCTCCCCAGGCATTCAGTAACAGCAAAGACATCCATGTTCTCCAGACAAGGATGACACCTTCAGCTGCCTGAAAACGCTTTTAAAGCCATTTCGAAAGCACGGCTTTTTTGACACTTACTGTCCTTGATAACATCTTAAAAGTGTCAAAGGCAGAGCTTACCTCATCTCTCTCTAGAGATTTTAGCATAAAAATCTCCATTTGAGCATTTCAAGGTTTCTTTATGCCAACTCAGAGAAGCTGTCAGGTGTCTAAACACAGCCAGCTAAATCCTGGCTAGATTACCCAATGAAATAGATTATCTGAAAAGAGGAAATACAAAATTACTCCCCATTTTGAGGCACTGAGCTAGATCTCAGTCTAGTCCTAAAGCCTGACAGTTGCAAAACCTTGTCCCTCTCCTGAAGGAATACCAGGATAGTGCAAAACCAGCCCATGATCATGAGTTGGCTCTTTGAACACATCCTCCAAGGTGCTCCACACTGATGATTCACCTACATTCTGAGCAGACAGACAGTTCTGGGGCTGCCCTCCCAAACAGATGTCACCTCCTTGGCCTCTACTCAGAGATCTCATCACCAGATGGCTTTACAGGTGCCCACCATCAAGAACATCTGCCTCCTCTCCAGCTTCTGGAGAACACAAATATTGCTACACTCTCAGCCTTGAAAAGCCACATGAGGTCTTGGCATTTGAATAACCCATCTAAGTCTTTCCCTCAGGACTTTCATCATCCTCTAGTCAAACCTGTATCAACCCCTCTCCTGCTGTTCAGAGCACCCAAAAAAAACCTGAAGAGAGAGATTTCCCAGCCTCTCCTCGAGCTGCTAATGTTCCCCTAGGAGAGTGGAGCTGTAGAAGCAGCTGTGGGAAGAAAATAATACACAGAACTGCAGAAAAAAGCAGCAGCAACGCAATTCATAGTTCATCAAAAAAGCAAGGTTTTGAAACAAACCAGCCAGGGTTTTCAACCTACCTCTTTCGTTGGGCTCATATCTCTGAATTAAGGCAGGGGCAGCAACAACAGCATCTTCTTCCTGCTGCATCTCATAGAGAAACCTCACCAGGTTCTGGCAGGACATGAACCCTTCTGGGTCTGAGTACATTTGGAAGATGCTGTCTATTTCCTTCCTCTCTGTCAGTATCTTGTAAAATTCCTCTATCTCATCATCCTCCAGAGCCTCTGTTTTGGACTTGTCACAGTGCTGTAAACGTAGAGGGGAGAAGGAGTGAAAACCTTCTTTCCTTCTGGCATAGGCCAGCCGTAATCTGCACCAGGGCTACACAACGCAGAACACAAAATAATTGCAAAGAGTTACTGGCCAGTGAGTGAGGAGCACATGGTCAATGACAAAGGTTCTCACTGACAAGGCCAATAGTCATAAAACAGCTACAGTTATCAGTATTTGTATATTATCAGTGTGCTCAAAAGCACCAGCCTTGAGTTCCATCACTTGGCGTGCTTCAGTCAGGACAGCTCAATATAAACCAAGCACAAATCAAGGGCCAAAGGGAATGTAATTCTTGATCTCAGGAGGAATAAAGGGAAACAATTAACTCTCCTAAGATAGAGAGTATAGCCAAAAATCCAGTGAGTAAAGTGAAAAGAACCCTCCCCCTGACCTTAGTGGCTCAGACCTCAAGAGGATATCAAGAGTCACAGTAGGGCTGTTTGCAAAGATGGCATCAAAACCAACTTAAAAACCCCACAACTGCTAAACATGTGCACGTTTAGGTATGAAAAAATCCACCTCTCCATGGAAATTTTCCATTCTCATCCAAAACCCGCCAAGTAACAAAATCCCCACAGATTTCAAATCAGATATAATCTTCTCGAGGAACTGTAATTCAGATTCTCCATCTTCCTCTGGGGTTTGAACTTTTCCAGTAGATACCATCTCTGACAGAGCACCACAGCCAAGGACTTGATTGACCATGAAAGATTAGGAGCTTGAGATATGCATGTTAATGTCTCCACGAAGGACAACAGTTTTTCCAGTAACAAGTATTTCCAGTTTATTTAAAATACTCCCACGTTCAATTTTTCATCAGAAACATTTTTTTTCCTGTGGCAAATCCTGATACTAATTTTGTTGTTTGTTCCTAGCAGAATTCTTCAACTTGTCAAACCAGAGGAATAAAATTGCTTTCCATCTTTGATCCCCTGTGACAGATAGAGCTGTTTTCCTGGCTTTTATAATGAAAATGCAAGTCTTAGTTTAACCAGACACCATACTAATCTCAGCCTCGCTCTGCCAATGATCTCAGTGATGGCCTCGGTGGCTTTGGCAGTGTCCCAAGATGATAATGAGGGACTTTCTTCCCCTGCAAATCCTTTACTATCTGTTTATGGAGCACATATAAAACCAAAGAGCATTATCATGATGCCCAGCATTTCACAAACTGAAGTGACAGAAAAAAAGAGTTCAACTTGTTCTGACTTCAGAATCTGCTGGGTAGGAGCTATGAGCTCATCTCGGGGATGGGACAACCTGTGACATGCTCAGTACTACAAACACCTCCAAATCTGGTTTCGGAGTCCAGGAACTGCCTTTTCCTTGCTGCCTTCCATGTCTATGATCCTGTGCTGTGGCTCTGGCAGATCCCTCAAGCTAAGCTGAGCATGATGCTTAGCAATTGCAAAAGGAATATAAAGAGGGAAAGCAGCTGGTGGAGATGGCAGGGATGTCGTGAATTACAAATGTTCTTTTCTTTAAGACATGACAGGGAAAATGACAAGATATTTCTTCTAGAAAGCTGACATTTTAAGTGGTGTGCCTCGGGAAATTTATTTATTAGTTGCCATTAAAGGCTGTGATGAAAACAGGACAATAACACTGGCATCGGAGTCAAACTCCAGGACAGAGCGGATGCACAGCAGAAAAGTGGGTTCCTTCTGCTCTGGCTGCAAGAGGTCCAAATTAGAAAGAGAATCTCAACCCAAAATACCATGTTTTACCTCCCATGTACGTATCACGAGCCATGGGGCCTGAATGACCCTTGGCCTGCCAGCAAAAACACCGTTCTGCTGCATCAGAATGAATACTCAGGTTGAAATGAAGTGAGCAATGAGAGGAGCTTTGCATAACTTCTGGTTGCATTGCATACATTTTACTCAGGTGTCTCAAACCTAGATGTGGACACAGAGCCACGTGATGAAAGGCAAGAATAATGCGAGAAGCTGCCCTGCAGCCCCCTCTTGAGCCCCTGACCACCCTTCCTTCCTGTGACTAAATGAAGAAAAACTCACTGAGAATAAAAGATCACCCTTTAATAGGCTGTAATGCCCCAGTCCATCTAAGCCGAGGCAGGATGCAAACTGAAAACGTAATTGCTTTAGGAGCAAGACAGACCCTTCCTGGAGGCAAATCAGCCCTCAGGAGATCTGAATTAAACCTCCAAAGAGCCTCTCTTTCCAGTGGCTATACAGGAAACTTAACAATTACTTCCCTAATGATGGTACTTCAACTAACTCTCTGCATTTCGATGGGTTGAATCAAGGTTTAGCAATTACTCGGAGTCTTTAAGCAAAAAGGATTAATTTCATCAAGTTTCCTCTCCTAGAGCTCCCTTGTAACTATTGTGACAGCAAAAGAGGTCCATTAAATGAGAGGAGACTGTGCCTCTAAAATAAAAAAAATTAATTTGTTTTTTAAATTGAAAAGAAAAGCAAACCAAGGGTGACTTTTTCAGGTTGCGGATGTGTGAAGATGTAGGAGGGATTAATCTCCTATATGTGAGATGTATCCTTTAGGATGAAGAGATTCACACCCTGGTCCCTACTGGCTTCACCTGCACAGACTGCAAAGGAATTGTTGGCAAGTACTTCCAGTGGAGACATACAACTCAATCAGTGGATTCCCAGCCTTATTTCCATTCCTCCAGCATCTTCCTGGGCAGGGAATAAAGGATGGGATACAGCAGCCAGAGCGAGCAGTACAACTGGAATATTTTGCAAGCTGAAATTCTTTAAGATCTGTTGATGACCTTCCCTCCAATTCTTGCAGAGTTACCAGAGAGATGTATATAAAGCAAGGATTAGGAAACTTGGACCTCCTTTGGGGGAAAGCTGCCTGCTCACAGGGAGGAGCAGGAGAACTCCTGCCCAGTGCCCAAAACCACCCCCATGTTTACTGCTGATCAGAAAAACATTTCTGAAACTGCACAGCCATTAATTCAAATCCTGCTTCAGACCGGATGGGAGTTTGGAAATTATCCAGATGTTTTATCGCACCTCAGCAGGACGGATTCTCTAGACAGGAACCAAAAGCTTAACAACTGAGAAATTTTCATCCCTTTCTTATCTTGTGATAGGCTCAGCCAGCAAGCTGAATCTTGAGAATTTGGAAGTGTACATCCCTGACCAGATTAAATATGCCTTGGGAGTATTAAATCAATCAGACTAGTCCAGGTTTGGGTGCAATGTTATGTATCTATCATGAATCTGGAAAGGTTTTTCTCTTATTTTGCACTTCATTTTTTTTGTTTATACCTGTCACTTGGCACCTCTGAGAAGGGGAGGATCTGGTATCACAGCTGTAACCAAACAAATTTCAGCCAGACTTGGGCACTGACGTGTAGCTGTGGCACACAAAACTCCTGAAACCCCTGGGACTTGAACTTGGCTTCCCTTTTTCTTGTATTATCCACATTTGCATCTCATTTTCTGCTCCATGGCAAAATTAGGCATCAGTTATGAAGAAAGATCTTAACACACCCTCCTTATCAAAGGCATTGTGCTGGCCTAACTTAGCAGGAATCAATTATTCTGAGCAATAAATTACTGAGCACCAAAACCTGAGAGTCCTTCCTTGGTACAAGAAAAGAAGCCAGGAGCTCACGTTAGGTGAGGTCTCCAACCCAAGCTGGAAGCTGTGGGAGACCTTGACCTCAGCCAACAGCAAACCCTTTCTCTGCTTGCTCCCGTTACCTGGAAAATCTTCTTGGCATGGTAGTCATCGACTTCGATGTTCACTTCTTTCAGGAAGTCTTTGAGCTCTTTCAGGCTCATCTTGTTGTCTTTGTTCTTGTCAGCTTTCCGCAGGCAGGTGTGAATCCAGCTGCAGGGGGAGGTAAGGAAATCTTCCCAGGTCAGTGCCTAGCCTAAACTCCTAAACACCTTCTGCTGCACGTGCAGGGGGGGAAATCCTCCTCTAAAGGCTCTGAGCCACCTCTCCAGCTGCTGTAAATCAGCGTGGGCCCCCTGAGCAGCTGACACCACCTCACCTTCTGCTCCCACAGAGCACAACGGTGCCTTGGCAGAAGGAAAATGCGCTGTGATACAACCGATCGTGACCCGGGAGAAGCTTTTCACCATCTGGCCAAGGCTGGAGCAGCTCTCTTTACCCTGTAGGAGTTTCTGGCCACAGCCAGAAACAGTTTGACTTCTCTTTTATGACAGAAAGTACATTCTGCTCCAGACGGTTAAAAGGGGATAAAGGAAAGAATGAAAAGAGCTCCCAAGAGGAGCTTGGTAAACTCATTGTCATGGATTTGTTCAAAATTCAGTGTATCACAGTGAACACTGAGCTCCAAAAGAAGCATCAATAATAATTTTTTAACTCACCTTCAGCATATTTTTAGGGATTTCTACCTCTATGTCCCAAGAACTTTGTTGTGAGTGGAATCAAACCAAACTTTTTGGGTCTTGGCTTCTTCCCCCGATGAAATGCATGGGGTCTGTTACTGTGTTGTACTGTGATAATTTTTCATAACAGCTTGGGTTTTAATCACTTTAGTATATCTATGGATCTGGAGTAATTGCTGTAAGTGCTGTAAGAATAATCTTTTCAATGTAATATGAGATAATTTGGGCTGGGTCTCCCAGTGTCTTTCAGTCTCTTGGGAAAATAATGTCAGACAGTTGAGACACACTGCAGTTTTAAACAACAAAAAACCCCATGCTTTTTGCATCATGGAACAGTCTAATTTGCTTTACTGTCAAATAAGAAAGGTCATCCAGAAAAATATCCACTTTTCAATAGGAAAAAAAAGTGATCAAAGTAAGAATTTGATCTGCAAGAATAACCTTCCATGTCTCACATAGGAAACAATGCTTCAAACTCATCCCAGAAAAACTTCCAAAAAAAAAAAAGCCCAATCTGAATGTTAATCAGAGTAAAGCTCAGGATCAGCAAATACCAGCTGAGGCATATAGTGCTGTAACACTTAAACTGGGCCTTTCAGAATGACCCCAAAAAAGGGCATTAACAGCCTTAGGGGCTGTAGACATAACCCTGAAACTGTTCACCAGAGCTACCCCTGCACTGAAATATTTCCTAGTGATGGAGATATGTGTAAACTGTTAGTGAGTATTGTTTGTCTCATGGAAAGCTGAACTTTCTGACTTTAAAACTCTTGGCAGGTGCTAAGCAATGACCTCACCCCGCATCCGTCTTAGCCTGGTAATATTAATATTCCCCTTCTTTAGGCATGGAAACCAAAATAAAGAGAGGCTGCATTTCCCAAGGACGCTCCAGAGCCCTGAACCAGGGTCTGGCTTGGACTGATGTGTCCCAGAAAACCAAGTTTGAGTCAGGAAGCTCCCATGAGCAGAGGATGCTGTGCTGGGAGCACACCACAGCCACGCCAGGGTGCAGAACACCCCCTCCACCAGCGCTGCTCCAGAGAGGGTCTGCTCAGACTGTCACCCTGCTGCCACCCACTCACACCTGACCCTGCACCTCGGGCCCCCTTCCCAGCCTTCCCTAAAAACAACAGGCAGGAGGAACGCCCAAGTCTGGTGAGCCAAGAGGAAATCCAGTCTGCCACAGCCAGGGGTGAGCAGCAGGGGTGGACAAAACTACGCTTTTGTGCATAGAAACTACTGGTTTTTTGCTAACCACTGCAAAAAAACCCCGCATTTTTTTAAGAGTCTGCGTAATTTCCTCTGATAATGAGCACCCAGAGGTCATGCACGTACCCAAAGTCCTCTGTGGAAGGCAAAATGTGGGCAGTAAATGCATCTGCAAAAGAGTATTCCCAGGTCCTACCTGTGAATGGAGGATGCTTTTCTCTTAGATCCCTTCCCAGGAGGCTGAGAAAAGCAGGAGGGAGATCAGAGAGCCCAGGAAGAGCCCAGGCACACACAGTGTGTCCTCTTACTGCAAGGGCAAGCAGCAAAGAGAGAAAAAGGAGAGTACAGACAACTGAGGTCTCAGCCTGTTGTTTCAGTAAATTGCAGCATTCTGGCCCCAAAATACCCAAACTCCCCCATCCATTTGGATCTCCTCAGCTTTGGGAGAGCTTAGAGGAGCTGGATGAACTAAGCACTACAACTGGAAGTCCTCTCATCTGGTACAAACACCATTTTTCACTCCTGGCTGTGAGTCTTCCTTTGACCTTATGCCCCTCTGTGGGCCTGGGTGGACAAGGAAGAAGCTGCTCCCATTTCTGTACACATCCACGGACAGCCTGCCTCCTGTTTCTAAAGGATATGCCAGCTCCAGGGCTACCAGTTTTCAGTCATCCCTCTTTGGTTTCTGTCTGGCAGATATCCCATGAATGTGCTCAGAACAGCAATGCTGCAGAACTTCTGGTAAGTGCTTTCAGACCAGAAGAAAAGCTCACACATAAACCCCAGAACCGAAGCAGACGGTGCCACCCTGCTCAGATGAAAAGTCCTCTGTATTTTCTGTTCTAAAGTCTTCCCTGCACACATACCTGCAATATTTGCTAAACAACCTATGCCAGCTCGCTGCAAGGTTGAACCTGAGGCTTATTAAAACAGAACTCGGTGTATAAGAACACCAGAAATGCTCATCACGCATGTGGGAGTTTTATCTGTGTAGGAATATGGGACTGGAAAAATACATAAGACACTGAATCCAGTCCCTTTCTACCACAGGCAACTCCACTGCATTCCAAACTGAACGAGCCCCATCTGAAACCAGCAGAGTTTTTGCTTTCAATCCTTGTTTTCAAAAACTTGCACATTCCTTACTAGTTTTGCAAGGCTTTGGGAGGCTGAAAAAGATACCCTGCAAGGCAAATCTCCAGTCATGGGGGACAGGCAGGGGACACAACACTTCTCATCTCCTGGCTCTTCCCCTTCTATGCTCACAGATGCGGAGAACGCTCCTGAGGTTTAAGGAAGATCTGAGCAAGCCCACGCTGCCAAGCAAGCCCAGTGAAGGCAGACTAAATTTAAAATCCCAGGCTTTAATTAAACATCATCAAATTTCAAATGAGAAATCATGCTGTTCTGTAATTCCAGGTTACGTTAAATGGCCTGAGACAAGCCCAGATTGGAAGCCAGCACTGCACAGTAATTACTCTTCCAGAAATATGGTTTGCCTACCCACCCTATTTAGCTTCGATTCTGCTTTCCAAAGACAGAAGGGCACTTTTCCATGCTGGAAATTTACAGCCTTCT
This sequence comes from Gymnorhina tibicen, assembly GCA_013399875.1. Lineage (NCBI taxonomy): Eukaryota > Metazoa > Chordata > Aves > Passeriformes > Artamidae > Gymnorhina > Gymnorhina tibicen. Next base: position 841,776 of record VXAZ01005693.1, on the reverse strand, counting down.
TCCCTTGCAAATGTCATTGTTATTTTTCCCCCCTTAACAATCTTGTCTCTTCTTACGGGCAAGTTTTTCAGCAATATATTTTAGCTTGATATTCTCCAGGGACAACTTTCTGTAGCCCAGATTTTCCCCTACACACTATGGGGTGGCTGAGGAGTGACCTTACAGCCCAGAGCTTGAAAAACCATCCAAAAAAGACACTCACAGTGCAGGGATAAACAGGACATCCCAAGCACATCAGAACTAATGGAGGCTGATTCCTTTAAGTGAACAGCACCGTGGCTGTGAATGTGCTTCTCAGACTTCAGGGAATCCACAGAAGAGTGAAGCCTGATGAAAGCTCGGCATTTATGCACCATCTCCTTCTCCATCAGTACATTATTACCCAGCAGAGAACCCACATGGAGTGGAGACTTAACTGAGGGCAAGACTTCCTGGTGCCTGCTCAGACTTCAGCTCCAGCATTGTGATTTCGCCCAGCTGAGGATTTTGCATCCCCCCTCCTCTCTGATGTTTGGTGTCAAACAAGCCATGAAGCCCACCCAGCCTTCTCTCACTGAGAGTGGTATCAGCTTTCGTCTCTGATAGCTGAATATCTATCTTTGGGAATCTTAAAGGAACTTAGTATTTTACAACTGCTGTGGCTCTGTCAAATCAGGGTGAAATCAGCCAACAGGTTCAGATGTCATGGTCAGAGTCTCAGACACACAGGGACTGAAGAAAGTCCATCCAAAACTGCACCCACAGATATTCTCTCTTTTTATACATGAAATCTCTGTTTGCAAAGCAACTTATTGAGTGAAATGCAACCCCAGGGAAAATTCCCTGTGAATTCAGCAGAGCCAGGATTTCACCCAGTAACCAACCCCTCTCCATTTCATAACAAATTCACTCTCCTTTCCTGCTCTGCGCCTCTTCCTTTCTGATCTCTGCATTGTCACTAGAGCAACTGCAGATTTTTTCAGGGCAAAACTTCCTCCCATGCTGAGGCAAATAAGGAGTAATTTCACTCAAGTCAGTGGAGCTACCCTGGAGTAAATTTGGCAGTGAGAAGAGGAGAATCAGTTCCCTCTCCTTGTATTACCGAGAAACACGGTAAACAGTACGGGCTTTTCATGCCTTGCCAAGAAGTGCCTGTCCTGGAGTTTACTGCAATGCAAGTGAAACAGACCCCTGAAGAACACAAAAAAATAATGATTGTTTTATCTGGAGCTCCATGAAAGAGGGAATTCTTTGCTTAAGGAGCTACATTAAGCCTGACTCCACTCCTGCTGGTATCATTGTAAAACAGGGGGAAAAAGCACTGGAAACCAGGGAGCTTGCCCGGGTGCAAAATCAGTGCAAGAGAAAACCCAGTGCCAATAGGGAAAAAAGGAGGTTAGCCTACTATCCCCACCCACAGGGAAAGACAAGTGCATCTTTGTCTGTGATTAATCACTTTATAAGGCAAAGGATACTGTTGGAGTTTCTGTTTCTGGTTCATGGAGTTGCTGTGGGCTATGATTTTCCCAAGGCCGGCGATCCAGTGGTTGGCATCATCCTCTGAACTCGCAATGAGGTCCAGGTTTTTCCGCTGGTCTTTGAAGATGATGGAAAAGCAGCGATACTCTGGGACATCCTTGGCGTATTTTTCCATACCTTCTGTTTTATGGCCTGACCTCACATCCCGAATATCTTCAATGGAGACTGTGGAAAGAAAGCAGAGCCTGCTGTCAGCAGGGGTTCAGTCAGCCTTATCTCTCCTTGGTGAGGGATATTAAAAAATTACTCTTTCTCCTTTTCCTGAAACCTCTGGAGGGTTCTCTTCCCTTTCCCCTTTCCCCCAAGCTTTGGTACTAAAGAAAACTCAACGCAAAAGGATCAGAAACAGCAAGAAATTTTAAAAAGAAAACCTCTTTCCTCATGTTCTTTATTTAACAAAGAAGCAGAATATGCCGTAGGTGCCATACTGCGATGTCCTGTTTATGAGACACAAATCACTGCCAAGAGCTTGGTTCCAAGTCCTTGGAGCGCCCCTGACTTGAGCATCCCTCAACTCATCCCCCCTGAGAATGGGGAGAGTGGAGCTGTGCCTCCCTGTGAACGTCACCCCACAGGAAAATCCTAGAACCACAGAATGGTTTGGGTTGGAAGGGACCTTAAAGATCATCCAGTTCCAACCCGCTACCACGGGCAGGGACACCTTCCACTAGATCAGGCTGCTCCAAGCCCCATCCAGCTGGCCTTGAACAATTCCAGGGACGAGAAGTCCACAGGCTCTCTGGGCAAAATGAGAGGTGACTTCAGTAAGAGAAGGGTAGGGAACAAAACTGTCCTTCTTTAGATTGCAAAAAGAGTGAGAAGGTAAAATTTAAGACCCCATCTGTTCCTCTCAGTCACAGTGGTGCAAATTAGGAGGCAAAGACCAAAGCTTCAGAGCAGTCTGGCATCACCCATACTCCTAACCCCTGTCAAGGGTAGACTTTATCCTCTTTGCTGTAAGAAGGGAAAACACTGTTTTCAAGATCATCCTTCCCTATTTCCATCTCTGCTCTTCAGCTGGTGGAAATGAAGGCTGAAGTTGCTGCAAGTTTGCAAAATGCACAAACGAGGCAACCCAGAAGGAGCAGTGCATTAAGAGACATCTATTAAACAAATATAAGTAACAGACAACCCCAAAATGCCCTTGAGAGCAATCAGTGCCCTCAAACTGGGCTGAAATAAGGCAAGCTCGCAGCAGTAGCACCCACAGCCTCTTTCTGTCTTTCATGGATCACTTCATACATCTACAAAACACTGGCACAGGTTGCCCTGAGCAGTTGTGGATGCCTCATCCCTGGAAGCATTCAAGGCCAGGTTGTACAGGGCTTGGAGCAACCTGGTCTGGAGCTTTGTTGAAATGCAGTCCATGAGTATAAAAATATCCCCAAAGTTTAGCTGAACAGGAGAAACTTGCCTTTAAACATCCATTTCACCATTAAAGTGCCCAGTTCACTCAAAGCCAACACTGTAGAAAAACCCATCTCAGTATCCACCTGCACATTTTTGGCATGGCTGCCTTGGAATCATCCAAAATTCATCAGATGCTCATTAGAGGTTTGAAAACTTTCCTTTTTTCCCAGAGCAGTCATGATAATGCTCAGCGGCTGGGGCAAAAACTTTAAAAAAACACCCAAACTTTCAGTCTTCAAAAATTAGTGACTTTCCAAAAGCAACACTTAACATTTGCTTCAAGTTCGCACCAGATTCTGGGGTGGTCAAACACCTTCCACAGCACTTTGCTGGTTTGGTCCCTCTACAAGAATACACCACGAGGAGCTCCCTGGAGCTGGCAAAGCTCCTCCCTGACAATTATGAGCTGTTATCTTTGTGTGGTCTTTGATTATCACTTCGTAAAGGCCAACAGTTGATCAGCTGAGGGGAGGAAAAGGTTGGGTTGGGATGGGATAGGCTGCTGTGGAATTATGTTATCTGGCCAATTTACCTTCAAGTGAAAGTTCATGGGTTTGAGTACTAAAACCAGCTTAGAAAGAAAAGGGCTGCAATTCCCCCACAGCTGGGCCTTGCTGGGGATCCTGCCCTTTAACCAGGACATTAATCAACTTATAGTGGTTGTGGAACTTCACCTTTAATGTAAAGCATGCTATCGTGTTTGGCCAGATTCAGCTCAATCAGAAAGTCTAAAGTTTAGTCAGGCTTCTTTTATAGCCATTGGGAAATAAAGGAGCTTTTGGAACACAACTGTTCTGTCGCATTCAAACAAAAACTTTAGGGTAAGGTAAGTCATACCCTGAATCCACGGCTAGAGTGGACCCTGGACCAGAAAGGAAGTGCAGGCTGGGCATCTCAGACTGTCCATAAGTAGGGGATTCTCTTCCTCTCTGGGTCTCTTCTGCTCATGGCAGTGAAGTGGAAGGATCATCCTGTTATTCCTCTTCACCTGCCAGCTGCTCACCACTGCTTGGCTCACAAGAGTTATTGTCCTGCAGAATGGCTCGTTAGTCTGCTTGTGCAATCAGTCCCTAAACTTTGGGTTGGCAATGGCCTCATGTTTCCAAGACCAGAAAATCTGATGTTAAATATTGGAAATTTAGAATGGATTCTTTGGAAACCATTACGTGGCTGCATGAATCCACTGGAAAAGAGAGCTGTGTGGGAGGAAAAAAAGATTGAAAACCTGTGTCTGGAAGGGCTGCCTTGGTCTCTTCAGGGTGTGCTGAGAAGAGGATGACAGAGATAAAAGAGCTCCTCAATACAGAAAAGGTACAAGGAAGGCTGAAGAGCAGGACTGGTGCCTATTGTAGTCACACAAGAGACAAGGAGAGAAGCTATCACCACAGGAACTGTTAAAAAAGCAGGGTAAGGAAGGACAGTTTTTACAGCTTTCCATAGCTTGGTCATGTATACTGTTTTCATCTATCAATAAAAAAGTTAAAGCCAAAGGACTCAGCCCAAGCCATCTGCTAAAGTTATCTCTTCTCTGGAAAATCTTAACCCAGCACGAGTACTTTATCAGCTGCTCCCAGACAGCCAGTGTACTCTGTTAGCAGTCCCAAACTAACTGTGTGTTCAGCTGAGCTATCTGCAAGGAGAAATCAAAAATAACCGGGGTACAGAGACGTTTCACAGCAAAGGAACACTTGCAGCAAACAGCCATCAATCACGTCTCCCTGCAGCCTCCCTGTTCCTTCCCCATCACGCCACAGCGGGGAGATAACCACAAGCAGAAGAGAATCTGGAAAGTTTGCATCTACTTCTGAGTGTTTGCGTCTGCTGAAGAGGTGGTTTGTAGAGGGCCCAAAACATGACGCACAGCACAAGGAAGCCTGTGTTCTTCCTGGCCTCCCGACACTGACTCACACAGGTTACATCCTGGTCAGCCTTCCCGGCTGCTGTGGCTGCTGCTCGGACAGCCAAAGGCTCCCCACTGACACGGACACACAGCAGCGTTCCCTGGAGCCAGTGAAATTCCCCCTGTCTGAACTGCTCTCAGGGAGATGTTGAGAACTTTCTTTCTAGCCCTCCTTTCAGTTTTCATCACTGGATCCTGCTCTTGTGCTTCTTCCTTGCTGATTTTCAGCCCAGCGCCCTTTTCCTCTTTCACTCCTGGCATCAGCAGGCAGGGATGACTCAGGCCCTCAGATTCCTTTGACAGCCACGATATTTTCAAGCAACCAAAATGTTATCTTTTGGGTGTCTCTCTTGATTTGGATTTCTCTCTTCATGGCTTTCAAGAAGCTTGGTGTTACACTTGCAAACTGAACTCCTCATGCAGAAGGAACACCTCTTAAAGTAAATCAGCTGGGTGATCTTTAAGGTCCTTTCCAACCCAAGCCACTCTATGATTCTGGTGTAAAAGAGCCAGAAGGATGAGCCTGACAATGTTCCTAATGATGAGAGCACTTGTCTCACCAGGATGAGCCCTGGCCTCTCCATCTCTTCTCTCATCACTGTTCCACAACTGAAATGTCCAGACTGTGCTGGGAGCATGAACAGTAAACTCTTTGGTAATCCTAAGGAATACAGGGAAAGGAGGAACAGAGGCAGAGAACAATCCCTTTGTTTTCCTCCTGTTTGATAGGCAGCCCTTTGAGATGAGACATTTTGTCAAGAGTATTTGTCAAGAGAGAAAATAATAAACTAAACTCACATCTCCTGCAAACTACTGAGCATGTGAACGACAAGGACTGACAGGTGTTTCTCTTTTCTTGTGCCTTTGCTGATGAAGTGGGAGAGGAGGGTCACTGCACAGGCACTGCCAAAACAGCCTTCCTCCAGTTACTCCTTAGGGAAGCGGGGCAGCTTTTCACTCTGGGGGAAAGAACACCTCAGATCCTTTCCTTATCCTACCCTGTCAGTAACAGGCGATCTGTGCAATGTGGCATTCAGTCACACTGAATTACTCCATCCCACTCTAATTGGCTCAGTAAGTCACTTCTGTTTACTGTCAAGAAATGCAGATGAGAAACGTGCTCAGCCGTACAGAGCCTGCACACCATCCCGCGTGTCTGCAGAGAGGCCAGACCCTCACCAGCTGCACCTCGGCTCAGCATCTCGTCAGGAACAGATGAAAGCTGCTACCTGACCCCAGGACCATCCTGCAGAGACACTACATGGATTTCACAACACGCTGAGAGTGCCCCGTGTGCTGCTTCTCGCTTTGGTTTCACCCGGGGAAGAGCCATTCAGCTGAGCTCGGTTTCGCCAGGAGTGGCTGATGCTAATGGCCAAACGCAGTTGGGATCGGGACCTTTGTAGTCAGTGGGAGCTGGAGCACTGTCAGCTCCCTGGGCTGGGAATACCAAAGGCTATCCATCACCCTGACCCCTGAGGGATACTTTAACATAATGACTCACGGGTGGGTTCAGCCTGAGCCCCGCTGCGCCGTGCCTTCCTAGCCCTGCCGGCGTTGCTCTTTCATCTCCCTGGGTGTGAATTATGGCAGGTCCCAGCTGCTGAGTCCTCATCCATTCTCTTCTCCACTCCCCCTCTACCAACACGCTCAGCAGGTTGTTCTAACTCGAGATCTGCTGAACAGCAGTCTGCCCTCACTGCTGGCGTGTGCTCACCGGCTGACAACCAGTGATACAATGCACATGCAATTTTACAGGTTGTTTGGAAATACCTTTTAATGTAAGGTCTTTACCCAATCTTTCAGTCTATCCATCACGGCTTGGGGCACTGATGCAAATAGAGTGATCTCTATTTACATTCCTTCCACACAACCAGGGCCCTGCAAACTATTTTGGCGACCAGTTCCTACTTCCCCTGCCATCACAGCGCCGCTAAATTTGGATGTGAGGCTCTCAACACTTCTGCCTTTGCATTTAACATATGCTATGGAGAATAAGGTCAATAATTGTCAGCGCGCTGCCTGGGATGAAAACTGTCCCAGCAACGCCCGCACTGGCCTGATTCAAAACTCAATCGAAGAAACAGGCAGCTCTGCATCTGAAATGACATGTTTTATGCCATTTTGATAAAAACTAACGAGACCCACAGACAGACAGTTTTGTTTTCACAGCTGACGGCTGCCTTGCATAACACGTTCGCATCAGCAAATATTTTTTCCAGGGATAAATACATGTCTGACCACGAAAGCAATGATTCCTCAAGAAACTGCAGAAGGAAGCTGCCGGTGCAGCCAGCTACCTGCTGTGTGCACACAGGTTGCTGAGAGTTTCTGTTGACTTTAGACACTTATCAGGAACAATTTCAAGCTTTCGCTTCTTGACTCGAGCAAACACAGAGCAAAATTACATCCTTCGTGTTCTCTGCGAGCAAGTTCAGGACATTAATTCCATGGAGACAGTAATTTATTCTTCCACAAAAGTGGTATGGTATGTTCACTGCGTGGCATTTTAAGGACATTCATAAATTTCACAGCAAGCCAAAAGCAAAAGTTTTCTGCTGAACACTGGTCTTAGGCTATAAACATAAACTTTTTGTACTATGTTTAAACCAAGCAAAAATATCCTATAACTGTGCCAGAAGTCAGAGGAACAGGAACAAATTCTGTGCATTTTAAATAGTGAGAATAACTAATCATCAGATCAAAATATCAATTTCATGACTTCAAGTCATAATACAATCATCGCTTGCAACACTCAGTAGTGCAACTGAATTTAGCTCACCTCCCAAAACTGATTATTTTAATCAAAACACAGAAAAAAACCATCCAACAATAGTAGTTTTTACGCAAAGCTGTCAGCCAGAAATGGAAACATTTCAGCTACTACTCCTGACGTTCTCCCTTGACTTCACTGCTCGTGACTCAAGGACGCAGCCCCAGTGAGTCATCCCTGGTTCGGTGTGTGAAGCTCGTTCACAGCTGCCATGGAAAACGTCACCTCCCTGAGCCTCCAGGAGAGACAGAGTGCAGGAGGTACCAAAGCACCATCCCTGGGGCCCCACTGCAGCACCCCTCAACTTAACTGACTCGTTCAGCCTTCTCCTTCTGCCTTTGAATACTCTGTTTCTCCACCAACCGCTCAAAAGGATGATTCACTGGAAAGTTTTCAACCATTCCCACAAATCCCCAAGTTGAGAGAGTTTTTAAAGGGATTGAGTCTGGCTTAAATGAGCTCACACTAGGGATTACAGCTGGTTTAAGAAACTATTTTCAAAAATCAATTTCACTCAAAGCAGCAAATACCTTTTTGCTTTTTTTTTCTTTTTCACCTAGACGAGATCTGATATTTGACCGCAGCTAAACGAGACAGCGGTACTGACAGGCTGCTGCTCCTGCAACAGAGTCCCTCTGCCCACTTTGGCTCTCCTCCCTCACACCACAGTGATGCTCAGGAGTGAATCGTCTCAGAACAAACTGTTTTCCAGCTCCCTCACACAAATGTTTTCTTTGCCCCAAAACTGTTAATCCATCCACTTTAACTCTGTTTTTGGAGCCCAGGGAGAAAGCTGTGGGAAAGCCTCATGGGCCAAAGAACCATCCACCCTCCCACGGCCCTACGCATCAGTTAAGGTAACGAGAGCAGCAGTGTGTTTGTGGGCCTGGTTGTAGCTCAGACAGAGGATGGAGCAGGCTGTGGTGAGAAATGGATTTTTAAAGGTGCTTTTGAGCAGCCCTTGGTGCCCAGCACACCTATGTTTCTGCTGGAGGCAACCAGAGAGTACGCACGGGGCAGAACGTGCTTGTTGGAAAACTGACTTAAGATGCTTCAAGGGCTTTTGGGAAAAAAAAAATAAATAAAGTGCCCTGGGGCCTAAATGGAACACACTGAAAAATAAGGAATTATTGACAATAAGGAAAAAATTGAGTATTCTACCTGCTCAGAAACCATTTTGGAAGGACAGCTTATCCCCAAAGCCCTGATTGAGTAATGCATCTAATTTAAATTCCCAGTTGTATAAAATAAAGACAACAGAGGAAGGTACTGGTTGTACCCCATGTATCTGATCCAGGCAACATCTGTTCCTGTCACAACCCTGATATGTGGGGCTTTTTGAACTTCAAACATCTGAGATTCTCCTGTCTAACCTTGGCAGTCCCCAGTTTTATCTCAGGACTCCACCACACAATGGTTTACAAATAGCTTTTCCACATGGTCATAAGAACACCAACAGGAATAACAAGAAGCTATCCAAACAAAAACATAACCCTTGCTCTACCCAGACTTTGCTCCTCTGAGGTGCATCCATCGCTGTCAGCAATGCTGCAGATAAGATTGGACCTGCTGCTAAACCTCCCAGTTTCCATTCTGCTCATCCTTTTTTCCATCCTGAAAAGGGAGCTTATCTGCAGCTTTAGAAAGGCTTTGTCCTGGAGAGCAAAGTCAGTGTCTGTTAACAAGGAAGGGTGACCCTCTGGAGAGACTTACCCTGAAGTCCCTGATTTTGGGTCTCAAATCATGACCCTGCACCCTTCCTCTGATGTGACGGCCTTCACACTGGAACAAATGAGAAGGCAGCTGTTGTGATAGAGCCTGTCAGAGGCCACAACAGGAGCCAGGGGTAATCCATGGCTACCTGGACCCAAAGCAGCCTGGTGAAGTTGAAAGATCCAGAATGAAATTCAAACACAGCAATCAGTCTGAAAACTCAGGAATGGAAGGACTCAAAGGATCAATAAAAGAGAAAGGCAAGGAGAAACATGACCAGAAGGTTGAGGGAAGTGATTTTGTCCCTCTCCTCTGCTCTCAGGATACAACACCTGCAGTACTGCATCCAGCTCTGGGGCCTCCAAGGATGTGAATCTGTTGGAGTGAGTCCACAGGAAGCCACAAAGATGCTCCAAGGGCTGGAGCCCCTCTTGTCTGGGGACAGGATGGGAGAGCTGGGGGTGTTCAACCGGAAGAGAAGCTCCAGGGAGACATCAGAGCCCTTCCCAGCAGCTAAAGGGGCTCCAAGAGATCTGGAGAGGGACTTTGGACAAGAGCCTGGAGTGATGGGACAAAGGGGAATGGCTTCACACTGAAAGAGTGCAGGTTTAGATTAGCTATATGGCAGTAATTCTTTACAGTGAGGGTGGTGAGGCCCTGGCACAGGTAGCCCAGAGAAGCCGGGGCTGCCCCATCCCTGGAAATGTTCAAGTCCTTTCCAACCAAAACCATTCTATGATGTTATAAAAATGCACATCCTTGGTGTTACGGCTTGGGACTTGGCAGGAGTCAGTACTCATCTCTCTTCCAGGTTCAGGTGCATCTGGAGCAGCCCCAAGGTGTCCCTCCAGCCCTCCCAAGAGCTTGGCACCACAAGTGCAGGCACAGGCTCACATCCTCCCAGGAACACATGGGACACAGTCTGTCCAGCTCCCTCAGCCCTCAGGTGTCAGGGTGCAAAGCCAGTCCGGCCAGAGCCTGGCCAGAGCTTGCCTTCACAGAACTGCAAGGACAAGCTCTGCCTCCACTGACTTCTCTCCATCAGTGAACATCTCCAGCTATTATCCTGAAGACAAAAAAAAAAGAATCTTTCCCTGGGAAAGGTGTGCCTGCACGGAGTGTCAGGGAGCAGGTACGTGCCGTGAGCCACCTCCACGTGTCGCTGAGGACGCTCCCAGGGCTCAGCAGGTTCTCCTGCCCACGGCGGCACTGCCCGCCCCCAGCAGTGTGGCAATGCCGGCTGTGCCCGCTTGCCAAAGTGTATCTGGAGTGCTGTGAATCCACACCCACACAGACACACCCCCAGCCTGTGCCCAGAGCCCAGCTCAGAGGGTTTGATCTCACTCTTTTTTATACAACAGTCACAGCTGCACCCCCTCTCCATGCCACTGCCACAGCCATGGATCCACCAGGGCTTCTCCAGGAAAACATCAGGGTCCCGGGAGCCACAGCACAAGGATCCCTTCCCATTTACTTCCAAGGACTAGGTGGGGTTAGGACTGTTGCCGTAGGTGCTCTCAGACCCCATAATTTGGAAACTGATGGCTCAGAGCACAGGAAAGGGAGCTCTGAAAGTAATTTTTCTCAACTCATGCCCTTATCTGTTTTAGAGCAAGACATATTAGCAAGATATATTATACATAGCAGGATACCTATTTCCTGGGAAAGGACTTTGGTTTTACATGGGACAGAGCTCAGCAGAGCACAGGGAGCAAACATTCACTGAGGACTCTCTGTTTGTTGCTGCTATGATGGGTTATTGCACTGTGAGACCTGAAGAGCCCAGCTGAGCTCAGAACCCTGCCAGGCTGGGCATCCGAACACCCAGGAGGGGACAGCCTCCAACCCAAAGCCTCAGGGGAGGTCTCGCTGCAGCCTTCTCTTTTATAAAAAAGGAGGGAGAGGGACTTTTTACAAGGGCAGATAGTGATAGACAAGGGGGAACAGCTTTAAACTAAAAAAGGAGAGATTTAGATCAGATGTTTGAATGAAATTCTTTACTCGGAGTGTGACAAGACACTGGCACAGGTTGCTCAGGGAAGCTGTGGATGCCCCATTCCTAGAACTATGCAAGACCAGGCTGAACGGGGCTTGGAACAACCTGGGATAGTGGGAGGTGTCCCTGCCCATGGCAGGGAGGTGGAACTGGACGATCCTTAATTTAATCTAAGACACACACCCTGCCTGATTCCATTTTCACTGCACGATGGTTCCATTGAGGTCCCAAACCTTTGTGATTCTGTGATTCAAAGCCTTTTACTGTTAGTTTGAGGAAGAGAAAGGAAATGTGTGGAGGATGCGCACAGAGGTTAAATGAGGTGCCCAAGGTCATGTGAGAAGAGTGTGGCCATCAGGGTTACAAACCAAATATATTTTACCCTGCTACTTTACTCCTCCTACTGAAAACCTTATCAGTGTTTGTGGGAGGAAGGGAGGTAATTTGGAAGACCCACCCTTCATTTAGTTAATTGTGATCATTACCAGAAAAATTGTGTAATTAACACATTTCAACATGCCATAAAACATATTCCATGTTGCTAATTTATTTCCTGGATTTACAAGACCACAATGATTAGTGAAATATGAGGAAAAAATGTCAGAAAATATGGAGAAATATGTCAGAAAAATATTAAATGAGAAGAAAAAGAAGATATAAACAGACACACACCCTGCCTGATTCCATTTTGACTGCACAATTGGGTTCAATTGGGGTCCCAATTACAGTGCCAAGTTGGGTGCTGCTGGAACAGAATGGTTTTTCCTGTGCCATATAATGGCGATTGTAGTATCTGGACTTTTTACAACAGGGCAGATCCTGGGTTTCCAAAATAAGGATGAGAAAAGGCTTTCTCCTGTCAGCCCTTGGATTTCCACATCTCTGCAGTTCCCTCGTGAGGCTTAAATGCCTGTTTTGCCCGGGGCTGCGGGCAGGAAAGGAGCAACAGCCACACACCACACCACAGATGCTCACACCACGTCTCACACCGAGAATTAGGGCTCGGGCACCTGAGTGACCCGAACAATTTGGGGAGGAAACGAGCCAGGCAGGGCTGCGGAGACCAGCACAGCCCACCCCACAACCATCTGAGGCAGGCAGCTCGTGAGCTTGGGCAATGTGGCCATTCCTGACACGGCAGATTCCTCGTGGCTGTCCCCGAGCTGACAGCATCACTCGCTTTGTGTGTCACAGGAGGAATGAAGGACCTGCTCTCTTTGCTCCAAGCCCTACCTCCACACCACATCAGGTCCTGGTTCACCCCAGGACCTCTGACAGAGCAAACTTTACTCACAGATCTGTGACTCTGGGGATCTCAGCACCTTCTTTGACTCCTGCCATATAGTTTTGCAGTCCTCCTGGAGCTTATAGAACCGCTCCTTTCTCCAGGAGCTTGACTTCACTTTTAGCAGCTGGCTGCCTTTCAGGAGGAACTTCAGGTCTTTGTCATCTTTGAGGCCTGCGGAGAAACAGAAGTGGTAATGTTTTAAGAGACAGCTCAAAAAATGATGCTCAAAGTGTTTTCCCTTCCACAGGGGCAATCCAGGTCTGGGGAGGAGAGCAGAGCAGAGAGACCCAGAAATCCTCCACGCCACTTCAAGATCACAAAAGAGGCTGAAGCTCTCTATTACAAAGATAAAATATCTCCTTCCCAGCAAATACAGTCTACTGTTAGGATGCAAAAACTACAACAAAACCAACAACAGAACAGTAAAAGCAGAGAAAGGAAAATTGCATAACTTGTAACTGGCACGCTGTCAGGAACTTTCAAGTGATTTCAAATCTGTTCTGCAACAAAATTTCCTTTGTGGAAACAGGAATACACAAAGATATCCCTCGTCCTGCTCTGGCAAGCACTGCCTTCCTATCCACATGGGAATTTTGCTGATCAGATGAAGCTTAGGAGAGATAAGTCTGATGACAGGCAGCAACAGATCGCTAAGGCAGCAGTAAGGAGCAGCCACGCTCTCCTCATTGCTCAACCATCCGAGGGTCTTTGTCTGTCTTACACTAAGAGGCCGATGCAATGTCAAGTAATAACAACCAGACCTTTTGGTTGTGGGAACTTCTGGTTTCACAACTTAGCCTAGATTCAGGAAAGCACTTAAGACATGTAGAGAGGCAACAGGCACCCACTGAGACTCTGGAAACACAGATTTGGCATTCTACATGGTTTTGAGTGTCTCAGCAGTGCATGACTCCCACATACCTAAATACCTTGGAGAATCTGTCCCTCAAACCAACCATTAATTACAGATCTGGGCTGAGGAGGGTGAGAGCATGAAACATGAGAAACACATCCTGGGCTTTCTGGAATAGGCACCTTGCAGCTCTGTGACACTGCATGAAAGGCTGTTCAGAGCTGGTGAAGCAGCATTTAACTCTGCAGTGCTGACCATGCACATCCCAACTCAGAAGAAACTTTTCCAACCTCTTCTTGACAATGCTGGTAGCCACTTGGCCACCTGCAACCACCTGACACTCACCTCCAGGGAAATTCCTCAGTACCACACAAATGTAGCGTTGGGTCTCACAAATAACATTTTTTTCATTGCAGTGTCCCCTGTGACACTGGGCTGGTTCTCCTCTGGGAGACACAGCTGCTTTGGATCGTTGGCTTTTAAACAAGGCAAGACAATAAACTACCAAGCATCGCTTCAGGCCTGCTTGAAAAGCAAAACCGTGAGATCCAAGTGGCCAAATTCCCACCCTCCTGACATTCCATACAGGAAACTGAAGTGCCAGGTGCTGCAAAACACCAAGGTGGGTCATGGTGGCAGCAGGAAAAACCAGCACTGAGTTTGTAACTGGGATACACTGACCTAAAGAGAGCATTTTAGGCTGCCAAAGCCTGGGATTTACATCACAGATAAATACTAGGGGTGTCCAGTGTCCACTTCGTGAGCTGCTCACACCATTTAATGGTTCTGAAGAGCTCAAGGAGCATGCCCAGACCTGAGCTGGGCTGAAACTTCCAGAGGTGAAAGAAGCTGGAGATCCTGCAAAGGTGGCTTTGGCCTCTCTCTTTCCTCAACATTAAAATAGCTAGCTCATTAACTGTCTTCCCTGCTACAGCATCCCCTGGGCTTCTCAGCTCAAGACTGGTCTAGAGGTTCCTAAGAGGGGAATTTGAGTGCTTCCCCCACAGAAAACCTCACAATAAAATTCATGGAGAGAACTAAAAAAGCTGTCTCCTGCAAAGCACAGAACGGTGAAAAGCTGAGGGCAGCTAAGGGGCCTGGGACAGCATTCCCGGGGTTGATAAGAGGCCAGATCATCCGGAGGAAGGACAGACAGCACAACAGCTTCACAGGTTCTTGGTCTCCTGAGTTGTGCTGAGCTGGCTTCTGCTCTAAGGCAAAGGTCCTCCAAGTGCACAGACTGCAGCCTCACTAACATCCCCGGGGCTCTCCTCAAGGTTCCTGGAAGGGAAACCAACTTCTCCCTTCTCCCTATTCACCCACATTTCTAATCTGGCTCCCAGCCTCATTCCTTCTTTTTCTTCAGATCCCAGCCACTCCAGGCATCATTACAGGACTAGGAGGAGGATGTCATCCTAGGGTCATGTGAGGAGGAAAGCAGGAAAACCCTCAAATCCTTTGGATGCCTCCAGAAGTGTGGAATGAGAAATCCATTTAACCAGGGCATGTTTTGTTCCCCAGACCCTGCGTGCAGCATCTGTAACGTGTCCTGCTACCAGGACATCCCAAAGGGCTGCACAAACATAATAAAGACAAATCTGGATGGGCACAGCTGGTGGCCAAGGGCAGATTCCTCTCCTCCAGGCTTGGGCCACACAGTTCCGACACAAGCTGGAGCTCAGAGCCCTTCACCCTGTTCACCAGCACAGCCCAGTCAGTGTAAGAGCATGGTCAAAACTCCCCTTCTTCTTCCCAGGATCTAACTATGGGGTGGCATCCTTGGCCACTGTGCCTGAGTACCAGGAAAGGTTAAATGATCAGCAAAGGAGGGCACGGGACTTTGTTAGAGCAGGAGGGAAGGATGAAGATGGACGGTGCATGGTGAAGGCATGGCAAGGATAAAAGACGGCAGGGGCAGTGGGAGAAGCCAGGGAGAGGACAGAGACAAGCTTCCCTCTAGGAGAGAGCAGGTTTGGCCAGAAAAGGGCAAGAGGGCCAACCATGAGTGTCTAACAGCTCTGACATCCCTTTGATGTGGGGTCCTTTCAGTTAGAGAGCAGTCACCCAGAGATGACCTGCGTCAGTGACGACCCCAAGCTCTGCCTGAACCACCCAGAGGAAAGAGGGGCATCCCCTTGACAGGGTGGGCACAGCCTGTGTCAGGCTGCTCGGGGTCTGCCTAGCAGCAGTTCAAGCTCACACAGCTGAACTGGCCAGGGAAGAGGGCCAGTGCTTTGGGCTCTGCCTCCTATGCCCAACCAAGCACAGCACAGACTCTTTTCTTGGGTGAGTCACTTAACTTCTGTATTCCTACCTGCAACAGCATTTTGTTAGGCCAGAGATGCAGCGTAAGACACTCTGATCTGCTGATACAGGAACCACAAACACACCCCTGATGTGTCAGTGGGACATTACTCTCAGCTGGTTATTTGAATTGCTTTCCAGAAAAAAACCCACCTTTTCCCAGCAGAAACCTGAGGATTTCTTCCTAACAATCCCATGGAGAACCATGGAATGGTTTGGGTTGAAAGGAACCTTACAGGTCATCCTACTCCACCTCTCTGCCATGGGCAGGGACACCTTCCACTAGACCAGATTGCTCAAAGCCTGAAGCTGAGGAGGTTTGTGGTTCAGAGCTCCATCTCACAGCAACGGATACCCATATCAAAGAAACCAGAGTCATTGTACACGTACATCACTTCAAAGATAAAAAACATTGGGCAGCAGAACAAGGATACTGACTCCCAACTCTATAACAACATTAAGCATGAGAAGCACAATCACTGCACTGAAATAGATGTGCAAATCCTGCCTGAAACATGTGGCAGGACTGGGTCTTGCTTAGCATGCTCTGTAAATACACCAAATACACACTTGGCATGCAAAATTCCAGAGTGCCTTTCAAGGGTCAGGACCCCCTTCCTTGCCAAACATCAATCACACACTTTCTGAACAGAATATATTCAGCATGAAGTGATGTTCAGAGCTAAAATCATGTTTGGCCAAGGTAGAATTGCCTCAAGCACACACAGCACTGCAATAACCATCATGTTGATACACTGCACTAGGAAGCTTTAGACACTGAGACATCAGAAATGTTAACCTTTGGCTCATCTAGCTCGGGTTTACAGCAAGCAGGAAGCACAATAAAACAATAGCTGTCACGGTAGGAGCCGGGCTTTGAATTCACTGAGGAGATAGTTAGGACGGCAGTGATAATCCATATTGCTGCACTGTTCTCACAAATCTGCTGATCTGCTAGAACTTAATTACAGTCTCTATAAAACAAGTCTCCTCCCGCCTGCTCTCCCCCTCCCACCTGCTTACAGAC
Organism: Gymnorhina tibicen; assembly: GCA_013399875.1. NCBI lineage: Eukaryota > Metazoa > Chordata > Aves > Passeriformes > Artamidae > Gymnorhina > Gymnorhina tibicen. Next base: position 824,994 of record VXAZ01005693.1, on the reverse strand, counting down.
CAGGCTTAACTCAGGTTTGCTGGTTTAAAAGGGCAGAAAGCCTTTCTGGTAAAATCTAAAGAACTCGGGTGGGTGAATGGCTATTTCCCACTTCCATCTGCCCTCTGTGCCCACAGGAATCAAGGGACTCGCATCCACTTGGGCTGTGCCTCCAGAGAGCAGGAACCAGCAATGAGTTCATAGCCAGGCACAAAAGTTATGAAACTCCCCAGGTTTCCTCTTTCATCAGCAACCTCTGCGTGATTCTCTGGGCTCTTACAGTAACAGGCAGCACGCCACCGAGCGGGGCTAAACTGGGCAGGAGAAGGGCACTGCCTTCCCCAAACACCCTCAGTCAGAGGCAGTTCTGAAAGCCCAGCAAGGAATTTGGGAACCGACCCTTTGCCCGCATTCTTTGGTGCCTCCAACGAAGCGGTTCACACATCTGGCGTGTGGTTACAGGCAAACGCGAGGAAAGGAAACCTTGGGGAATTTAAAAATAACCCTGGAGTTTAGGGTGGAGCACTCTGCGCAGAGAAAAGAGAAAGGAAGCGGCTGCCGCTGCCGAGAGTCTGCCCAAGCTGTCCCTTACCCAGCCTGATGCCATTCAACGCGGCCACTCTACGGCTCTGCTCCAGTAGGATGTTTTCCTGGGACACGGTGCGCTTGGGCTGCCTTCGGATGCACTGCATGACCCAGCGTGGGGCTCGGGGAGAGGCGCCGGCCGTCGGGAGGGCTGGGGGGCCGTGCCACCCCTGCAGGGATCCCTGCTCATCCAGGAGCTCCGGCGGGCGCGGTGTCACACGGGGCTCCGAGGAGCGAGCGCGGGCAGCGGGGCAGCGGGAGCACAGCAAGGCAGGGGAGGGCAGAGTCCAGCTGGGGGTGGGACTGTGGGAAGTCTCTCCTCCTGCTTCACACGCTGGATGCGAAATTCAGCCGAGGAGCCTGCCGGCAGCTGCCCAGGTAGAAGGAACAAGTTTTCCACCAGTTACACGCCAGTGGGATTTTACGCATCATTTCCAGAGGCTGGAGAAGTCCCAGATATTGTTTGTGGCTCCTAATCACTGCCTTGGGCTTGTCAGCTTGTTCTGCCCACGAACGCCTGGATCCGAGCGAGCCTGGCTCCACCCTTTCTCTTCTGTGCACAGCTGCTCCGTGCTGTTCCCACTGACAGGCACTGAAGACGGTGCCTAAAACACCTCTCAGCCAGGGCAGGTGTGGCCCAAAAGATGCTCGGAAACTGAGTTTTAATGCTCTTCCTTTTCCACCAACAGAAGAGTATTTTCCTAAGAGTGCGCAGAGTGTCTTCTCTGCCACCGATTTCCTGTGTGACTTGGGTGAGTCACTGACCCCACATTTCTGCATAGCTTTGGGTTTATTCTTGTAATTCAGATTTGCCCTGCACTCTGGTACAGGAATAAGCCCCCTCAGGCATTTAACAAGTCACTGATTGCACAGAATCAGGGAATAATTCAGGTTGGAATGAACCTCTGGGGCTCTCTTGTTCAACCACGCATTCAAAGTGAAAAGTCACCTTCAAAGGTAGATCTGGTTGCTTGCAGCCTTGTCCAGGTGAGTTTGGATATCTCTAGGGACAGAGACTCCAAAACCAATTTAGATCCCTGTACAAGAGCTCAGATGTTCTCAGTGAAGAATTTCTTATGACCAGTATAAATTTCCTTTGCTGAAACTCACAGCCATTCCCCTTTGTCCTGGCAATGGCTGGGACTAAAATCCATCTCTTCCCCTACCCATGACCTTTTCTGAAGGGAAAAACAACAGTTATACACACGCCTTGTCACAGACCTTTTTTTTTTTGCCATTGCCTTTGCAAGCTGCTGCTGCAAGGGTGAAGGTACTGCAGGGACACGGGTCAAACTGGGGTGAATGTCCCTTACTGTAAAATCGGCATATACCCAAGAAACTTGACATCAAACCCCCTGTCATTGTTTTAGCCACAGACCTAAATGAAGGCTCTCCATCACCAGCCCCTCATCATATTCAATACAGGTTTTACAAATGTTATCTCTGTTTCTATGCAGACATCTTCCCCTTCTTTCTCTGTAGTTTGAAGGAAGCCCTACCAACCCTCACAGGCAAGCACCGAGGACTGGGTTGTTTGACCAGCACAAGGACAGGGTCAGAGTCATTAATCACTGCCATCCACTGCAGGTGAGAAACTCTCTGGGGACAAGGCAAAGCAATTGCATTGCCTTGAACAGCAGTACATCTAATAACTCTTTATTTACACACAGCCACTGCAGGTCACAGACAGAGAAGGAGAATAAAGGCAATTTCTGAACGAGACATTGCTGCACGTGTTAGCCAGGCAGTCTGCGGGTGTTTGGGCCCCCTGAACAGACAAGGGCTGGATGTCAGAGCTGTAATCTCCACAGCACTCCCCTGGGAGTGGGAGCTTTGTTTGTACGCTATCAAGGAGGTGAGCACCATGATGTAATGGCTGGATGATAGCTAATAAATATCAGTCTCTGAGCACTTCCCATATTTCACATTGTGCTGGAGACGACTAAACCAATTAAAGGAGTGGGGAAGTCTCCCGTAATTGCCTTAGCCAAACAATTTGCTTCTACACACCAGCTCTCCTGTCCAGCAGCAACCAGCATCCCATAGGGATTGATCTGGGAACACACAGAGGCCCTGTGCTTCATTTTCCCATTAATTCCTAATAGCAGTGCCAGTGACAGCTCTGCTCAAAGCTTCCCATGCCCTTGGAGAACATTTTACTGTACTTAGCCCTGAAGTTTGCTCACACACAAAGCACAGGGTCAGCATTCAATGAGTTGTCCTCTCTGGAACAGCGATGTGCAAGCTTTGCTTGTGAGGGCTTCAGAGAGGTAAAGCAGTTCAAATTAGTTTGTTTTTAAAATGAAGATGAGATAATCGGGCCAGAAATTCCCCGTTTTGGGAAACAACTGAGCTGGATGTATTGTGGTCTTGAGGTCATTTAAAGACAATGTCACAAGTCACAGAAGAAGCCTGACAGGCAAGTGTGACGCTGGGTATTGATGTTACACGATGCTGCTGTCACACTCCGGCACGGGAGGAAGTGATTCCTGCAAATGGCTCACGGAAGAATTCTCCAAGCCTTACTCACTGCAGGTAACTGCACCTCAGTGGGTCATGCAATTTTACCCATATGACCAATCCCAATTAAATAAATGGCCCTGGTCACATGAGTGAAGTTCTCCACATCCCCGTGCCCAGGACTGGGGCTGCGCTCATCACTCTATCGATTCCAGCTGGATTACTCACAGAGCAAATGGAAATCAATGGGAACGAGGATGTCAGAACATGGTCCCAAAGTTAGCAAAGTGCTTGAATATCCAGGAAACAGGCACTTGGAGATGGAGTGGCTGTAGAGTCTGGTGGGAAATGGGCTATGTGAGAACACCACAATGGATAGGCTGCTCTTCAGATGATTTTCCAAAATTAATTAATCTCCATCACACCCTTACACAAGGGAGCCAAGGAAGCACTATTACCACTTCACACTGGGAGAATCAGGTTGGCTTTTGAGGTCTTTAGGGCTGCACTTGTTCTCCCATCACCATCATATTTAGGCAGCACCAAAAGTGGTGCAACCCTAATTCTGATCAGGGTCTCCTTAGAGCACGCTGACAAAAATAATGTGACAAAACTCAGCTGTTGATTTGCCCAGACTTGTGATAATTTAGGGAGCAGAATAAAAATACCTGTGCTGGTGATGATCTCACCACTTCCCCATCACACCATGCACATGATGCAAATTATAACTTTAATGCCTTTGGGAACTACATAACAAATAATTAATGTCATGTTCAGGGGAGATTTTCCCACTGAAGATGCCAAAGGTTGTGCCTTGCTCTGTTATTTGTTACCAACAAGAAAAAGACAGGTCTATTTTACATGATGCCATTCTTCTTACTGAAGAATGTGACAGAAAGGTGCCTTCCACATCTGCAGGGTCCCACCTGCCCTGTTCTTTCCTCACTTCATCCATGCTCTACCAGATCCCACCTGTGGAAACCCTCTTTTCTCCTTCTCTGCTACCTCCAGGACACCACTCACTGCTCTCAGCTTATTCTGTCCAGTGACACCTCACATCCTCTGAGGACCAGGCCTTGCTGTTGGCACAGCTTCTCACCTCCAACAAAAAATGCCTGTGGGTCCTCTAAACCAGCACTCCCCTTCTTGTTCCCTGTGGGGAAGTGGGGATCAGGGAGTGGGTGCTGAGTCCAGATGCACGGGTGCATCCCCGGCCAAGGATGCTGCTGCTTGTTCCCAGTGGGTGCATCCTCGGAGCATGTGGTATGTACCAAGTTCCACCTTGTGGTCACACTGAGAACGGAATCTCCAGCAGCAAACCTCCTCCTCCTCCTCCTCTTCCTTACATTGGCTTTTCTTGCCCTCTCCCCTCCCAGGGTGCTTGAGAGGTCCTGCTGAGCTGGGGCAGAAACCATATATATTAAACCTTAAAAATTCACACAGGAGGAGTTCTCTCAAGTCTCATGTTGTCCTCCAAATCACTGCCTAAAGCCTCCCTCTGCCTGCACGCTGGCCAGAAGCCACGTGATGGGATCAGCATTGTCACCCAGCCCAGCATTTCTCAGCCCCACTTTCTCTCTGTATCCTTTGGCTGTCTCACCTGGTCTGAACAGTCTCTGGGAGGAGAACAACCCATTCTCCAGCTCTGACAAGTCCACACAGCCCATCTTTCCCCAAAACAGGCTGGTCATACCCAGAGTGCCCGCTGGGAAGGGCTGCAGGCCCATCACCCAGACCATGCCATCTGCCAGCTTGCTGGGGATCAAAACCAGCCTGGGAAATGTGCTGGCAATTAAACAGTGCAGAGCCCTGGCCCTGCTTTGTGTAAACGAAGCCAGTCTGCCCGCTCAGACATTTCACAGACGTGACCAAATCACGACCTTTATTTGTGAAAACCTTCATACATCCTCTGCCAGTCCAGGTCCCTCACAGGGAGCTTGGATCAGTGCGTGGAACAGGCTGTGACCCATCATGAGCTACTGTCCTGAGCTCTTGATGAAGTCCAGGTAAAACAAAACACCCAACTAAAGTTCATCGCACTTGGGAACCCAAAACCAGACTGAAGGAGTGGTTTGCTCCTTCCACCGGTCCCTTCATCACTGTGCACACAGAGATTTGGCCGCAGAGAGAGTGTAAAAAAAATACTGGCTTGAAATAAATTACAGCTTTTGCAGTAGTTGGTGTGGAAAGAAAGTAATTAAAAAGAAGGGTATCAACTTGATGGATAGGACCAGGATCAGCAGCCAGGAGCACTCGAGCAGCTCAGTTGCCCAGTTCCCAAGTCATGTTTCTGGGAACATGCTGATGAAGATGTTCTCTTCATAAACCCAAAGTCATTTGTAGGTGGGTCCCAGCCTCATTTTTTAAAGGCCACTTAACAGCTTTTCTCAACATTTTCTTCAGGAGCTGAAATTTCTTCTATAGGCAAAATGCAGGTCACTCTCAACATTCTGTATCCAGGCAAAATTTGTGCAATAATTAAATTGCACAACTGAATTATGCAAAACTAGGGAAAAAATCCTTTTTTTTTCCCTAAGGGATTTATCTGGAATTTCTGTAACTCTAGCCAAAACCAGCCATTGAGACTTGTTGTGTGGTACCTCAACACAGGGCTTTAAAAGGTACCATGTGAGGGGAAGCCTGAGGTGTGAGAATTTCCCCACACACAGTGTTTAGGCTGGCTTATTTTAGGTGTGGAAGCATTTCAGTTTAGAAGAAACTGCCAGAATCTTCTCTGCCTGCCTAAAGAAATAAAAAAACCTCTATGTCTGACCAAGGTCTGCAGCCTTCTGGTCTGATGGCTTGGCTGAGAGAGGACTGAGACCCTCCACCCACGAGAAGGACCTCAGAGACACATGGCTGGGGGTCAGTTGTGCAGTATTTAGATATCTACGGTGCCAACAAGGGGCCAGGAGAACACAGGATATAATCGTCCTCTCTAGATCCCCATAAGCCTAAAATTTCTTAGAGATACCTGCACTGAGACTCAACTGAATCCCCACCCTGGGTGATCAAATTCCCAAGTGTTTATCTCCAGCTTTCCTTCCAAAATACCTGTTTAAATCTATGTCCCTGTACAGGAAACTCCACTTTGCTCCCAAATCACTGACACCTTTGGCTCCCAGCGCTGTCTATCCAGGCAGCTGAGTTTCCAATCCTGCACAAACCCATTTCTTCCCCACACACCTCTCCCTCTTGCTTTTCCCTGTAGTTGGCTGTATCCTTTCATCTCTGCTACCTGCAGCAGTTTTCCAAGTGACTGCATTTCCTTCTTCTTTCTTTTTCATTTCCTCATTAAAATCTATTTTTTCCCAAGCATCCTCTTGCCCTGCCTTAGCTACTTTCGGACCTGATGGGGCTTTACACCCTGGCAACAATCTCAGAACCAACTGTGGGCTTTAGTTTCACTAAAAGACATTGCTCAGATGGGAAATTTAGCAACTTTTGTGTCAAAATAAAAAAAAAAAGACTCAAAGTGAATTTTACTTGTCCTGTCTGAAAAAGGGACAAGTTGACTGTTAAATGTACTGGGATGTGTCCGTATCCCAAATTCCCCTGCACTACAGGGAACGCTGTGGCTCACAAAACTCCCACGTAGTGCATCGAGCACAACCTGCATCAAAGGTGTGTGCTGGGAGCATTCTGTTGCTAGGAAAGGAGATCAAAGTCACCAGCTGCTCCAGAGCAGATCCCAGCCGATCCCAAGCTGCAGTATCTCCACCTGTGGAGCTTGAAGTCCAGAAGGAGCCTCCTCAGTGCTCCCAGCTCACAAGGGCAGGTGGAGATGATTCATTTGGAAATTTCAATACAGATGTTAATCCCGAGGACTTGCTGACAGAGGAAACAAGGAAGTGGCCTGTCTTGCAGGATTTTACAAGCTGATTCTCACTCTGGACTGTGGCAGAGGGCATTCCCATAATGGGGCAGTGGCATTCCCCTCACAATGTACACAGTGTCTTGGGTGAAAAGTCAGTGTAAAGAATAAGGCACAGTACAGATTGGCTATTCTACAATCTATGAGCACAAGGGCTCCCAGTTCAGAAACAAACCAACTTCATGAGGCAAGAGAAAGAGTATTAATAGCCCACATTAATTCTGACATGGTAAATACAGCTGTTGTTGTATCTAATTTGGGGGGGAAAAAAAAAAGAGAGAAACTGAAAGAAAGAACATGAGTTTCAACATAGAGCCAGCGACAAAACATATCCACAGCCCACAGTATCAGAAATTTCTGACAAACTACACAGCACAAGCCTAATCCTGCTAAGAAATCCACATGTGAGCAACTCCTCTTGTCTAAGTAGTCTGGCATTTGGAGTGACTTTGGCACTTGTGTGTGTGTTATGTGTCAAGGAATTTCAGTAAATACTTTTTCAAATTGTTGGCTCATTCAACATTTGTGTATTTTTCTGCTTCAGATGAAAAAATAGATTACCAGCCACTGAATTCTTCTTGGTCCCTAAACCCAGAGGACTAAATAATATTCACTGAAAAATAACCCACAGGCCAAAATGGGAAATGTTTTAACAGTTCCAGATGTGTTTCTTAGCTTTCTTTCCCCAGTGGCTGTATAATGAATGAGATACCTACAAAAAGTATAACATTAACCTCTGGTTCACCCTCCTGTCGGATTTCTACCATCTGGGAAAATCACAGTGAAGATTTCATGAGCCTGGGGGAATCTTTTCACATTTCTGCTGGTAGCACTAAAATGATTATGTTTATGGGCAATCACTTATCGCTCTACCAGTTTATTTTTGTTTATAGCTCATCTGTAGTAAGAAAGCCCCTATCTCATGAAACAAAAGAAGTACTGGAGGCTTTTCCCATTTCTTGGGGATCAAAATATCCCATTTCAACCTGTAGCTATCACAGCCTTAAGTTGTTTCTGTTCATCAAAATAAAATACAGTGAAGGGGTAGCAAAGCCATACATAAAGTCAGGTGAATAGAGGGGGAATATTTCATTACACTGTCTATCAGACAAGCCTCCCAGCCTTAGTACCTTCTTAAATCTCACTTGCTGCAAGGGCAGAGAGAACTTCTTTTTTTAGAAACATTACTTATTTTGTACTTAATATTTGCAGTGTCTCGGGGACAGCCCCTGAGCCCAGGTGTTTATCCAGGCTCTGTTGTCTTCACCAGAGCCCACAGCGTTTACTCAGCGGAGCACCCATCCCGCTCTCAGTTTCCCATAAAGGGGAGGAGATTTGGATCCACTTTTCTGAACTTGCAGGCGCTTCCCCAGCCAAGGCACCCGTCCTACCAACACAGCTCCTACAATTAACAGAGCGAAATCTGTCACCTCTCTCTGTAACAGCGATGAAGTTCTCCATTACATCCAAATGAGAGAACGGGGAAGTGGGGAAGGGAGGAGAAGAGAGGAGGAAAAACAAAGCTCTTGGCCAAGATAAGAGAGCTGAAACACTCGAAGTGAAGAACACTTCCCCAGACTTACTGTTGCAGGCGAGGAATGTGCCATTGGATTCCATGGCCGCGGCAGGAGCCGCCAGCAGCAGCAGCAGCAGCAGCAGCGGCTGCGGGGCTCCGGGAACCAGCTGTGCCCAGAAGTTAGCGCTGCTGCGGGGCGGCAGCCGGAGCCGCCGGGCTCGCCCTGCTCCCCGCTCCAGCAGTCCCCGCCGGCAGCTCGCTCCGCAGGGCCGGCTCCTCGCCCTCGGCTGGGATTGCGTGCTCGCTGTGACTCCTCATTTATCTCTCTCCCGCATCCGCACGCCGCCGCCTGCCCAGCGCACCGACTGCGGCCAAGCGCCGCTCCGGCCCTGGCTCCTCCCTGCTCCAATTTGGCGTCTTCGCCGCTGGCCCGGCCTCCTCCTGCCGCTGCTGCTGCTGCTGCTGGAGCTTCCCAGCGATGCTTCTTTTCCTGTGGCTGCCACATGTTCGTGCTCCGCGCCTTTCCGGCGCGGCTTCCAGCAGACAGCGTGCGCTCTGAATCCGTCCTTGCTGGTCCGCAAATCAAGGAAAGGGTCTTAAGCAGATGCCACGGGTCAGAGTTTAGGGCTAGCGAGCTTTTAGATGCTGGTGGAGGCATAATTCTTCTCACAACTTAAAAAAACCCAGGTCAGAACTTGCCAGTGTAGAACTAGAAACTGTGACCGCAAACTCTCGCAAAGGCATGAGCTTAGGGCAGAAAAAAGTTATGAGCTTTGCATTTGAGACAGCGAGGCAGAAAAAACTGCACTGTCCTGAGGCTTTTACTGAGTGGAACTGATTTCTTCCACTATGTCCCCTCCTCCTGAATTAGGTATCTTTGAAGGGTAGAAAGATGATGATGGCGAATAAGGAGAGGGAAAGAAAAGGAATCCAGCGTGAGGAAATAAAGTTTCCCTCTACTAGAATGTTTTTTAGTAAGTGCTTTGTTATTGTTTCTGTATGTTTCTGGTTATTTAGGTTATCCTGATGCAAACACTTGATGGAGTTATTGGCAGATTCAAAGCCCTCTTTCCTCAGCAGCTCCACTGAAAGAAGGCAGAAGTCCCTCTCTGATGGTGACAGATCTAGAAAACATGTGGTGAAAAATACTTTGGGACAGTTTGTCCCTCCCTGCCAGGAACTGGGCTGCTCCTCTGAGAGCCCAGACCTTGCGCTCAGAGAGTTTTACAGTCCACAAATACAAGGCTGCTGCCACCACCCAAGGGAAACAGCCTTAATATAGCAAAACTCCTCATGCTAGGACAAAACTAACAAAACCAAACAAGTGGAGCAAAAAAAGAGCAGAGATTCCACCCCGTGACTCCTCCCAAGTCCACTCTCCTACGTCACAGTCACCAGCTCGGCATGGGGAGCGCTGGTCTCCCGCTAGACACTTCCCAAAGGACCCAGGAAGGAACATTCCTTTTTCAAACCCACAGACACTGATTCAGATGGGGCAAACTGGCAGCTGCTGGCAGGCAGGACAACAGCTGGAAGCACCTGGGAGATTCCTGGTACAGCCTTAAAAACCTCGAGGCAGGGGGGATTTTAGCAAGCTTATCACCCTTTCAGCTGATGGGGAAGAGTACTGGAGGGAGTGTACAGGAAGGCTGCTGGAGGAGCCAGCCAGACTGGAAACTCCAGTAAAGCTGAGGTGGTGAGGACACGATGGTTTTCACAAGAGAGGAAAGTAGAGAAGAGCAGTTTGAAAGTGGTGATACAAAATGGCACTGTAGTAACTCCTTCCCTGTTCTCTGTGTCACACCCCATTGCGTCCTCACACCGCCTGGCACGAGTCCTCACTGAGAGATGGACTGGTCAGTGTCTCTGTGCCCTCTGTGGCAAAGGGAGAAGTGTAAGAGAGCTCCATTATTCCCAGAAGTGATGTGGACCATATTGTGGTTAGAACCTCTTCACAGCAATGTGGGGTACAATGGCACCATCCCTCTTCTGTGAACACAACCATCATTACCTCAGGCTGGACAGGGCTTCACCAAGAAAACACAACTGAGCTTCTCTGCCATCATCCCTTGAGACCTGAAGATCATCCCCTGCGTGTACCCCGTTGTGAGAGCCCACTGTACCTCCTTGTGCTTCCTTCCTCCTGTGCTGCCTTTTCCATGGTCATAGCTGAAGTGGAAGCTGGAACCATGGAATCATTACGGGTGGAAGAGACCTCCCAAGATCATGAAGTCCAAGCATTAACCCAGTACCACCCTGTTCCCTGCTAAACCAGATCCCCAAGTGCCACATCCAAATGGTGCCTGTCGGGAGGTCTCACAAAACCTTGCCCAACTTTTCATCTTTTGCCATTACATTTACTCTCTCTGCTTCCAGTGCACATCCAGAGGCATCACCATTTAGGCTGCTTAGACCTTTCTGCCACCCTAAGTTAAGTCATCACCATTTCTAAGTCCTTGATGGGCTTGATGTGTGTGTGCTCAGAGCAAGCCAGGCAGTAACAGACAGTCTTGTGTTTCTTGCATTCATCAGAAAGTACAGCAGTCACCATCAGAGCGCTGATACGCTGCAGCAAACACCCAGAATCTGAGGTCTCACAGCACAGGTCTCATCAGAGCCTTTTTTCAGAAGGCTACAGTCCTCTGAGCTGTATTTCTGCATGTGCTTGAATTCCCTTTCCTTTGCATTGCTGCAAACAATATACACCCAGAATAACAACGAAACCAGAGGGATGTGAGGAGCTACTGGGCTTCTGTGAGCTGCAGAAATCCTACTGCTAAAAAATATTCTAAGAATAATATAGCAGTTTAAGAATTTCATGTGAATATGCATTTTTTCTTGTCCACACCATCATCTCTGTGCTCATAAAGAAGCAAAGTCAGGGAAATCCTAGACCTGGAGATGGGCTGGGGGGTTGGCACTGCCTTCCCAAAGCAAAGCTGCCACCCAAAGAGTACAGGGTCAGAGCGGTGATATTTTACTGAGGAACAAGGCCCAAAGCCAGGACACATCTTGATTATCCCCTCTGCTCTCCAGCCACAGAGGTGAGGCTGGAAGGAGTTAAATGTCAGGCAGGCTGGGTGAGGAGCCTCTGTAACACACCCTCCAACACAGATGTCTGTATGCAAAGGTGCCAAGATCATCAGCTGAACTGGAGCCCTGCAAAGTCAAGGAGATCTCCCATTTCTCTCACTCCTACACCCCTTTGCATTCTCCTCCTTTGTTTTGCACACACAGCCCAGCCCAGGCAGCAAAGAGCAATCGCAGAGCTCAAAGCCAAAAACATTTGCAGGGTTCCGTTCCACAGTGAACCATAAATCACAGCAAACCTAAAGCAAAGCAGTTTACCTGTCTCCACTCCGAGAGCATGACTCAAGTGTTGACTTAATTGCACACAGTGGAAGGAGCAGCTTTTCATCTCAGAGGAATGCTACACCACCCCAACACCAAGTATTTCCAATGGAGAAGATGCCTCCTGGCTCCCTCTGCCCTTCAGACTCTCACACACACCCTCCTCACCCCACCAAAATGTTCCCAACCACCTCTCCAAAGGGTAACAGCAAAGGGCTTTGTTTGCTTTGCAACAAGGACTCAGGATTTCTGCCACGGTTACACAGTGTAAGAAGCATTTGGGGGTTATATGGCCAGCAGGGAGCTTTGGCAGCCACATGGGGCTGTTTTTGTCAGCAGGAGAATTACAAAAAACCAACACAAAAGAAAATGTCATATTAAATAGTGTTCATGTCAATGCAGAAGCAGGACAGGAATTCTCAAACACTTTAGTTATGGTCTGGCTGTTCACTGAAATGTTTTTTTATGTCTTTTCCCAGTCTGTTTGCTGGTTTGGATGGGGTGTGTTACAATCCTCAGATCATCAGGTCTCTCTAAATCCTACTCTCATACAGAGATTTCCAGAATCACAGAATAGTTTGGGTTGGAAGAGACCCTCAAGATCATCTCGTTCTAAACCCCTGCCATGGGCAGGGACACCTTCCACTAGGCTGAATAAGTAAGTCTATAGTTGATGGACAGCAAAATGTAGAATTGGCAGTTGCCTTTTACATTTTGGGAACTGCCCGAAGTCTCACCAAGGAGCCTGAATACCCCTGTGGGAGGGCAGCTCCAGTGCCCCGGTGACTCACCTGCCGTAAAGGCAATCACTGCTCTTTGGTTATCGGTGCTGTCTTTCGTTAGGTGGACGCAGCTCTTGTTGCTAACACTTCCCTGCCCATGCAAGACCTGGGATTCCGAGCACTGATCCTGCCACTGAGTCTGCTCCACCCAATATTTACCTATCGGCAAATTTTCCCAGCACTCCCAGGTTTGCAGCAGCTGCCGGTCCCTCACCTGCAAGGAACGCACTGAACTGTGAGGAAAAGCAGCCTCGTGGCTCTGCAGGAACTGGTGCAGATCAGCACCTTTGGAAATCAGGTTCCCTTAGGAGATAAACTGGAAAAAGCTCAGGAATGGGATTTATGATTGTAAGAACAGTGAGATGATTGGGTTTATGGATAAGTGACTGGACGGATTAATTCACTGTGGTTTATAAACTAGGCTGGGATGGTATCATGCAGCTCAGGGAATGGGAAGGGCAGCCAGATGCCTTGTTTATCACCACGGACAGCTGCGCCAAAGTACCTTCAGAGTAAATGATATTGATGTATACATCTGCATTTAAACCATTTATTGCAGCAGTTACTCCCATTTAGGAGAGCTGTGCGTGGCCACAGGAAAAGGAAGCAACAGATGCTGGGATGTGTAAAGCTAAACCTGCTGCTGGCAGAATCCTGTATGAGTTCCATTAAAATTAATGAGGTATTCCTGCTTGAGCAGAAGATAAATTTGACTTGCTAAGCCACAAATACGCCTACCTGACTTACTGTATCTTAAGTGTCTCAAAGGGTTTTCCCTCCACTTAGACTAAGTAATCAAGAGCAGTTCTAGCCACCAAATAAAGCAATAAAACAATCAAAGGAGTCATTTGTTACTGTATGGTCACAATTAAAGACTTAGATAGTTGCCAGTTCAACAAGTCTCACATTGATTTCAGGCTGAAAAATTATAGGAAAATAGAATTAAAAGCAAGATTATGCATAAGATCTGGAAATTAAAGTTTTAAGTTCCTCTGCTTATTCCAAGGAGTTCATTATAACTCTTGGAATTTCAGTATAAAGGAGACAATCTAAATATTAAATAATAAATAATTTTATATTTAAATAATTTTACCTCAATTCAGTAGTGCTTGGTATTTAGACATCTCACCAATTTTGTCTTCAGACTAATTTTGTGCTGAAAGTTTACCTCATTCCTCTCACTACAGGACAGATTTATGAGTTTCTGAGAGTAATTTTTATGCATTTCCATGCTTTAACAAATGTAGATTTAAGTAAACTCTCTTATGTTAAATTCCCTGACTTTAAATATTTTGATTCTGGAAGAACAAAAATGTCTTTACCAGAGAGTTGTACAGAAAAGTACATGTAGTCTAAAACACTTAGAGGAAGAATTTTTGGGGGGAGGGGACCCCAGAGACTTCTTTTAAAGTTCTGAAAAGCTCATCTATTAACAGTGAATGAGAAGCTCAAAGAAAACATGGTGCCTACATTTCATCAGGCTCTCAGTTCAGTGCTTCAGTAAACACCACAGATCAGCCACACAGTGCTATCATTTATAACTGTGCAAATGATTTTGTGAGTCTGACCATTGACACGAAGTTATTGTTGCATGAATGAGAAACAACAACCTAATTGGGGAAACTAATGATGTACTGGACTCGCTGCTATGAAAACATTACATGGAGTGATTATCTCTGTTCGGAAAGAAGAACAGCGGGAGACAGGTCCCAGGGTCCTGCCACTTTTATCCATTAATGGCTCCTTCTGATATTTGACAGGATGAGAGGAAGTGGCCTCAAGTTCCACCAGAGGATGTTCAGATTAAGTATCAGGAGAAATTCCTTCACTTAAAGGGGGGTCAGGCATTGGAGCAGACTCCCCAGGGAAGTTGTGGAATCAGCACCCCTGGAAGTGTTCAAAAGCCATGTGGATGTGGCACTTGGGGGCAGGGACAGGGTTTAGTGGTGGACACAGACTTGGGGTAACAACTGGGCTCAGTGATCCTGGAGGCTTTTCCACCCTTAGTGATTCTTTGATTCTCTGATCCCAGATTGTGCTGAGCACAGACCCCAAGCTTCACAACCACTGATGTCCAGGTCAGCAAACACATTTCTAACCTTGAAAGACCACAGTCCTTAGGCCAAATCTCTACTGTCAGGAACGCTTGACATGCGTCTCTTCTTTCTTTCACCGTTGTCAAAGCCATGTCCATAGCACTGGGTTATACAGGTTAATGATTGAGGGAGGGTTGAGGGAGGGTTGATGATTAATGTCATAATGGCTCCTTTTAACATACTTCATCTGTCAGCTTAATTCCGTGCAACTGGGATAATCACAATAATTTGATGCAATTGTTCAGATCATTACCTAATTGCAGCTTTTTTCACTGTAGCCAGTTCACATGACTTTTAAATGTGCAGAAAGGATGGTAAGTCTGAACTACACCTCTATTATAGAAAACCCTACTAGATATAAGAATGCCCCACAAGTTTGAACTGCACATGAAGATCTTGTGATTCCAGAGTGTGCAACACAGATAATCAGGGATGTTACAAGTAATGCATTTTTATTTCTGATCCCAAAGAGTTAAAACTATGCTTTGCATAAACAGAGTGACATCAGATTTCCCTCCACCTCCATCTGATCAAGTCATGCAGAATCAGAAAATGTTCTTGAACTCCTAACATCTCCAGAGCAGATGTTTATGCAGAAAGTATGCAAGGAATTCCTGTCTCTCCCTGGTCCTAATGGACAGCCAGCATTTTTGGTGTTAATTTATAATCAGCTATGCTCTTTAAACAGCCAAACATGAGATGAAGAGAACAACACAAACTGGAACTTAGGGCCCAAAAAAACCCAAAAACCACAGACAAGATGGCAATTTGTTACTAGACTAATTTTTACATTACGATATTTCCTAAATGAATAAAAGGATGAACTTGTAAAATCTCATCAAGTGTATTCAAAAAGGGTATTCATCACCTATGATTTAGCTTCTTATCCGATCTAGTTTCATTTCATAAGATGAAAGTTAGGAGCAGTTCAATAAACTGTCACTGAAAAGAGAGGAGCCTTTGAAAAGGATGAAGAGGATCAAATTAAGATACTGAAGTATCTCAAAATAGAGTAAATACCCTTCAGAAAGGTGGTGTTTTAAGTCTGAGATCACACTTTTTATCTTTCTTACAAAGGGAATAATGAAATTTCGCTTTAAGTGCGAAGTAGAACTCAAGTTTATATATAAAAGTACAACTGCCACTTCCAAAATCACACATTTATACACCTGATAGAGTCAAATGCAGCCACATTCCTCTGGCCAGTGGTGTTATTTGGGTTTTGGAAAAGAAAACACCAAGGGGATACCAGGGCGCAGAAAGAAGCACACAAGTTGCCCACTGAGGAAGTATTTTATGGGGTTTTGGTGCCTCCTCATCAGTTTTGCAAGCCGGTGCAGCCAAAGCAGAAAGGTTGAATGACTCATTTCCTTCCTGCTCCCGCTGTCGAGCACCTCAATCACTGAAGCCTTCCCACAGACACGTCCCCCCTCAGGTCGGAGGAGCCCTGGTCTGTGCAACTGCACGCAGACGTGCCTTGGGAACAATTCCCGGAAAGTCACACGCAGAGCTGCCCGGCTGCTGGGAGCATTGCTGCTGGGAGCCCAGCTCCGAGCCTGTGGGCTGTACAAGAACCAGAGAATACAACTCTGGAACTGCTGTCTCGGCTTTGCCTTTGAGTTTGTGGCACCTCAGGGCCTCCCTAAGCTCCTCAGGGCTTCCCTCATCCACCTAGTCCGAATTATGCCGTCAGCTACCCTTGTGCCTACCATGTGATCCTTGAATCCTGAAAGCTTCACCCTCCTCACTGTCTCTGGCCACTTGCTTGGCAGGGCAGAAGGGGAGAATCCCCTCAGACACCTATTTTTCTACAGAAATAGCGGACAGACTCCTGCTTTTTATCAGTGTTGGATCTCCTTTGGATGAAAGGTAGAAAGAGCTGCTCTGCCAAAACATGACAACCCAGCAAACCAGCTTTGGCTGCTTAATGAACAGCTTCACTTAAAAGTGTTGCAAGCCTGTGCAGTTTCAGCACATGAACACACCAGGAGGACGTGACAGGACATGCTCTCACTGGTTTAGGCCTTGGGTTCTTCAATCTGGATGAAGACCTCATGCATTTCATTCCAAGGTGCCAGCTTCAGCTCAGGTTAAAATGAGCTTTTCAAGGGTTTTTCACATTTTCTAATGCATCAGGGATAATTCTGTGCTGCTGGGGAATGCAGGAGTTTGCATTTTTAAGGCCAAGTGCAATCAAAGAAAGAATTTGCCCATTTGGTTGAATACAGGAAAAAATGGAGAAGACCCCAAATGCAAGCATTTCTTCTTGTATTAGGTAATTGGCTCTTTCCAGGTCAAAATCAACACTGTAATGAATTTCATGCTAAAGTGTAGCACCCTAGGTCATACTTTGATTTTTAATTGGCTGCTGATAGTTTCTGGGTGCTCCTGGAGGGGGGAGAAGTCCTGCTCCTTGAACTTAACAACTGTAAAAACAGTACTTGGCTGCATAAACACAGAGGTCTCTGTGTCATTCCAGGTGCTGCAGGATGTCCCAGCTGGTCACCTGTTTGTAATCCAGAGGCTGCCAGTCCCTACTGATCCTGCCCCAATGTCTGCTAGACCCTGGATATGTATTGCATATCCTTGGGCATCTTTCATGACCTGGGGGCAGCTGTAGGCAGCATTGTCCTAAGAGCAGAACCTTCCCTTGGGAGACCTTTCCTTGCTCAGAACCCTAAGGAAACTCCTGTGTTAGAAACAAGCCCTAAAATGTTAAAATATAATGTAAGTAGCTCCTAGAGTAGCCTGCCTAGAGATATGATACAAACATGATCAGCTTAATAGATGGGTTGTTAGGTGTGGTTTACAGCAGGGCATAATGGGGGCAAAACCAGTCATTTTGGGACTTCTGCAAAGGGGCCGTTCCTTGTCTCAGTGCCTGCAGTGAAGGCCAGTTAGATGGCAGTAAATGAAGGTAATTGGAAACAACATATACCTTGTTTTACGATTTCCTGTGCACGGTAAAAAGGTACCACTGATTGTCCTGCTATCCTGGGCAGGAAAGAAGAGGCTGATTTTCTAGGCAGGTCCCAGTTCCTCTGGCTGGTGAACTCACTGCCTTTGATCCCCTGCAAGGCTCACATGGAAAAGCACATACAAGCCTGATGATTTGGCTGAGCCAGCCTTATCTCCCCCTACCAGCAAAAATGAAATAATACATTGGGAAAGCAAGGTGATAACACGGCTGTGCATTTTGCTGATGACAGACTCTGTGTGCCCTCAGGACATCACCACCTCTCACACTCTGCCATCCCAGTGGGATGGATTTTCTTTCTCTCATACCGAGTTATCTTGACTCCTACAGACACTATTTCCAGTGAGATTCCTCCCAAACTGCAGGAGCTAGGGCACAGTTTGGAGCAATTAAAAATGAGACCACGCCTCTTTAGTAAATCCAAATCTCTTCCTTTTCATTCCTGTCACCAATGCCAGGTTGCAACAGCTTCATGCCCTCTCCATGTCCTCTCCAACCCTTTGCAGCAGATGACACTGGAGTAGGGAAAGATAAATGGGATGAATTTGCTTATGTCTCAAACTACCCTTGCAAGGGCTTTTGGAGGTAGCTTTAGCAAGCCCATACTCATGTTGTGCCAAAGTGAATAAATAGTCACCTTGAGATGATGTTTTGGAACTAGAGCAAGATGTTCTTGATCAGCCGTGCACCCCTAACTCAGCTGGCCTTCTGGGTCATTCATCTGTGCCCAAGTTCCTGGGGATAAAGGGATAAAAATCCTTTTAAACCTACCCCATTCATCACCCTGAAACAACATAGCCAGGAAAGATACTGTTTGGAGCTTGGCCTAAATTAGCAGTTTTCCAGGAGCTGAAAACAACTCAGTGCTAAGGTAAAATGTAAAAAGCTTTTCTCCTGATGTACTTCTTAGGGGTGTTGGGATTCGTTTTCCTTCTGAGTTAGGTGGCAGTTCCTCATTGCTCTGCACCTTAGAGGAGGCAGATTTTGAGTCTTCTCCATCTTCTACTCCAAATATTCAGACCTTGCCCCATCCTTTACCAGCAGATGGCCTTGCTCAGCACATCCTCACATTACAGACACCTGGAGCACAGACAGGCATGGAAGAATGATTTGCATTTTTCCCTTTAATTCATTCACCTGATTCACTCACCCAAACCAGGGGAGCAGGGGAATATCTGCAAACCCATTGTGTCTGACAGTTTCTTAACAGGAGGCTGAGAAAAATCTTGCCAGAAAAAGGTAAGAAAAAAGGAGTTTAATTCCTTGTGCACAAGATTACAAAACAAGAAGGACAACCTGGTAAAGTACTGAGGCACTGGGACAGCACGAGACAGGTCCAAGCCATGGTCTTCTGACAGCCATGGCTTGAATGAATGAGCCCAGACAGGTAAATCACAAGGGGATAAAAAGTAAGTAGTAGGGTGATCTCAGACAGGGGCTCCCAAGGGTGGCGAGAAAAGTAGAAGGAACAGACTGAAAGTTTCTCCTCTACCAAGATTTATTTTTGCATTTATAGAAATCCTGGCTGCTGTGTAAAAAGAACTTCCAAAAGAACTGAAACCCAGAAGGGAAGAAAGAACCATATTTCTTACTAAAAAGTGTCAATCACTGGGTTATTCCCAGCAGCATAAATTAGCTGTTGTGGAGTTCTGCCATGGCATGCCAGATTGCTTCCAGGACAGAAGAGGCTCACACAAACCTAATCTATGTACATATATATATATATGTATATATGCAAACCTGGAATCTGCAGTGCAGGTCTGGGGTACAGACATCTCCCCAGTGATGCCCCTGAAGAGTGAATAAACACTATTAAGCATCAATTAAACATTTTTGTTACTGCAAAATCTTTAAGATCTGGAGACGTGAAGGCTGTGATCCACCACTGTGTGCCAAGAAATGGATTTCTACCAAAACTAGCACTGAGTAGAGTCTTTGTGATCACAGGGGAAAAGATTCTGGAGTGTGAAAATGCTAACCTTATTCTTTAATTTGGGGACAAAGTGTGTATCCATAAGAAGAAGCCAAATACTGGCTTGTAAATCTAACCACAGGCTGCTTTCCTTGTCAGTTTTCATAGACTCCTTATAATAACTAGTGGAACCTCATAAAGTCATGGAGCACAGAATGAAAATCACTGATTTTAACAAAACATGTCACTGGGTTAAACTGTTTTGGGTTAGAGGTAATAACTTGAGAAAAGGAGGTCAGACTGCAATCCAATAACCCAGGGATCTGTGACCCAGGGATCTGGGAATATGTCAGTGGAGTGGGAGCCCCTTGTTCTGCTCTGCCTGAGAGGAACAGTGTCACACCTGCACTCTATCCTCCAGCTGGATCTCTGCGTGGAGGGGGAGCTGGGGGATCCAGGGATCTCTGTGTGGAGGGGAGTGTGGAGAATCCCAGGATATCTGCATGCAGTGGTTTCACAGAGGATCCCAGGATCTGTGCCTGGAGGGATAGTGCGGAGAATCCCAAGATATCTGCATGCAGTGGTTTCATGGAGGATCCCAGGATCTCTGCGTGGAGGCGTAGCCCAGTTTAATTAGAGTGATGTGTCTGCCCAGACACTGCCAGAAAGGGATGACTGGCCCCTTTGTGTATGCATTTTCCACATGCTTCTCCTACTTGTTGGGTGTGTCTGGTTTGGAAATCCCATGTGGCCTGAGTGAAATTACAGTGTAAGTATTTCAGCAGAAGCAGGGCAATACCCACTCGCATGTTTTAGAGAGGGGCAGACTTCTAGGTACAGGAAAAAAGTGCAGGAAACAAAGAAATGCTGAAACTCAGGAAATGTAAACTGAAAGCAAGCTGCAAATAGTTGACTCATGTCAGGAAAGAGTCACAAAATAACTCCACATATGATGTTAAGAGAGGAAATAATGAAAAATATTCAGGTGGAACTGCCAGTCACAGGTTATTTCAAACTCTCTCCAACTGCAGATGAGCACAGCACATCGAAGCAAGGTCAGATCTGTAAGATACGGATTGTCTCCAAACTAGGACATTTGAAGAAAAAGCAGCTTTGGCGGGACAGGGAAGCAGTGTAATGGGAGAAGCTAGCTTTTAGAAACTGAGCTCTTTGGCACTTTTCACCTGAAAGTGAAAGGTTATTTCTCTGTTTTCCATGTTGAGAAATTTTACTTGGGTTTTAAAGTCATTTTGTGGATGCTGGTTTTAGCTCTTCTTTCAGGAGAAGGAGTTACTTTGATGGTAACATGCAAAGGAGAACTGCATTCCAGCGATACCTGTTTGGCTGCGTCTGCAATAATTACAAGATAATACGTAGTTTTGCCAGTGAAAAACATTTTACCCAATACACTGGTAAGAGAAGATGCCAGATGGAAATATTTATGCCTGCTCAGTTGCCTGATCAAAACAAAGATTTAATGCAATGTTTGTTTTTAAAGGCTTTCCTGAAAACATGGAAACCTTAACAGGACCACTGGAGGGCAGCAGTGTCAAAGTGAACCATCCATCAGTGCACTTTCGGGAATTACTTGGTGAAACCCACCCCAAAAACTTAGCAAAAAATTATAAATAATTAGAAATTATTTTCTGCTGCCCATATGCAAGTATGCAAAACTGTGCAATTCCTCCAGAGCAAAAGGCAGCAGTGCAGTGTCAGTTCCCTTGTTTTCCCACATCTAAAGAATGCCACCTGAAGCCTGCAGGACTTGTCTTGTTGCCAGAAATTGCTAAAACTATCAAAAAATATGTGGAGTCTTGATGCATTCTGAACCCCAAGGATTTGTGTTTTTTTAAAAATCGATATAAGTGCCAAGACTGTTTTGTATATCTTTATTTTTATATATATATATAAATAAATAAATTTGAATTATATTTACATTTGAGCTATGTATAGGTACATATTTATAAATTAATCCATACTGTTGTATTAACACGAGGGGGGAAAACCTTTGATTTTTATTTTTAAGAGTGTCCTAAATTTCATAATTTCAAAGAAACCTTTCAAACACCAAGTGAGTGGAATCAGTATAATGAGTGCTCCCTCTCTAAAGAAGTCCACTGACATTAGTGAAGATTTTGGGATCACTGTGAAGATAAATGTATGAACTTTTCTGTGAGTGTTGAAAGGATGCTATTATTAGTCCAGTGTTTACACAGTTAAGGAATACATGTTCACAATAATTTAAGATTATAGTCAGACACAGTAGTCCATTGGTTATAAATCTAGAAATAATAAGAAATATCCTGGCTGACTTACAGACCCAGGACATAACGTCTGTCTATATTTTTGATAAGAGAGGAGCGAGGTAAATAAAGCTGGTATGGAGCTTGATATTTTTGTAAAAAATGTAAGATGCAGTTCCACTCTGCAATTTTGTTGTGTACACATAACCTCTTACTCAGTAACTGAGCTCTCTGTTTGCATTCAAATCACATCCAGCTATTTTATATGCAAAAATGTTCTATTACTGTCAGTCTTAAAACAAGGAGAAAGAAGGAGCTGGGCTTGTCCTATCGTAGTGTCATTTGGAACCTGGAGGCCTGAACAAATCGCCTCCAGGACTCTGATTTTGTTAGATTACAATGGGAAGGACGTTTTCTGAACATGTTACTACCAGAGGAAAGAATGGTTTTGGACAACAGCTGAACTTTGAAAAGTCCCCACAGGATAACAAGGAATGTGTGGGGATCACTTGGGGAGTGTGACCAAAATAAACACAGAAGAGCAATCTGATCCTGACAAGAGTGGGAGACTACTTTAAAACGTGGAATAATCTGTATTTTAGCAGAATTTATGATTCCTCTAAGGTCTGTGACAGGCATTTGGGCATATTTTATTTCAGAATAGCTTGTGCCTGGTCCTGTAGACTGGGAGCCCATTAGCTCATGGAGCAGATCAGGTGATCCTGGAGAGTTCAGGTTCAGATTAGTTTCCTCCAAGAAAAATCCCCCTGTGCTCCACACCGCACACAAACGTCAACGTGGGGCCCTCGGGAGTCTGTTCAGATCCACACACCCAATCCAAACCTAAAACCCACCATAAAATTCAGCCTTACGTGGTACAGAGAGAAATCCAAGCTAAAAAACCTGGTAGAAGTCATCCATGGCAGTTAGAGGAAGTGTGTATGTTTACACAGATAAATATTTATACCTATATATTTATACCTATAAATGTAGGATAAAGTTGCTGTTGGGTTTTGGTTTTTTTTCCATTCCCTATGTGCATGAGTCTCTCTTCAGCCTTTGGAATTTAAATACCTTATAATGGTGATAAAGAGAATTATATATATGTAAATTGTTCTTAATGTTCATCGTATTTATATGGAAATGTGTGCGTGTGTATATATATGTGAATTTAACAGTTTTACAATAGGAACTGTGGCATTTATTTTTTAAGTTTATCTGAGTAAATGATGATGGCATAAAAATGGAAATCTAAGGGAAAATATCCCATTGTCATATGGGAAACAATTGTGCATTGCTCTGGAACAGTGGTTTACGCCCCTCCTTCTGATCCTGCAGTTGGCTCCTGGGCAGATGGATCTCACCTTCACTTCCAGATTTTATGGACTGTAGTTTGAAAAACAAAATCCAGCTTCTTAGCTGAGATGATGTGCTTGGCAAGTTACTGAAAGACAGTAAAGATGAAAGTACAGAAAGTTTTTTCCACAGTCAGTTTTCATGTGCTTTTATATACTGTTTTAAACAAAAACATCTGCTTTACTGTCTCCATTTTAAAGGCTGGGAAAGAATTCTTTTTTGAAATGCTGGATTTTACTAACGTTCCAGTTAGCAAACAGATGTTAAAATCAATTGTAATAGCACATGATGCGAAAAGTTGGACTTCTAATATGGAAACGTGTTAAAAAGTGGATGCAGTGATTTTAAAGGCGAGAACCTACAAGCCTGCACAGAAACAAAGTTGTTTGAGAGCACAAGTCTGACGAGGAGCAGCTGAGAGAGCTGGAGGGGCTCAGCCTGGAGAAAAGGAGGCTCAGGGGGGATCTTTTCACTCTCTAGAACTCCATGACAGGAGTTTGCAGCCAGGTGGGGGTCAGGCTCTCCTCCCAGGGAACAAGAGCAGGACCAGAGGAAATGGTCTCGATTGCACCAGGGAAGGCTTAGGTTGGATATTAGGGAAAATTTCTTTGCTGAAAGGGTTATCAAGCTTTGGAACAGGCTGCCCAGGGCAGTGGTGGAGTCACCAGCCCCTGGAAGCCTTCAAAAAGTGTGAGGATGTGGCACTTGGTGACAGGGTTTAGTGGTGATCTCAGCAGTGCTGCAGTAATGGTAGGACTCAATGATCTTAGAAATCTTTTTCAACCTTAGTGATTCTGTGGTTCTATGAACGCTGCAAAGCTTTTCTATTGGAAAACACAGGTACCTGGTGCTATCCTTGTCAGACATCTGTGATTCTTCCGTCTTAATCTTTGGAACAGGATATTGCAGATTTGCCAAGCTTTCTCTTGGGCAGGCTTCCCTTTCTCACAGGGAAATTAAAACCACAGCAGCGCCTCCAACTTTAATTTGGTGTTTTATTCCAAACGCAGACCTTGGTGAGCCGAGGACCTAAAGCTCGTGACACCCTGTAGTCTCAAGCCCATGAGCCACATGGCTAAAAAAACCAAGTTGAGTTTCAACCACCCCCATGGTTGCCGTGGGGTTTGCACCCACAGCCTTTGGCTTTTCTGCTGGTGGAACAACACCTGTTGGTGAATTCCAATTATTTTTGCCATGGTTATTTTCCGTTCAGGGTGTAACATTGCCCAACCCCTTCAAAACCCTATAGAGCCAAATGACCCTGACAGCGATGGACAATCTGGTTCCTTCACTCTGAGCAAGAAGAGTGGAGGAGGGGGAGGAAAAAGAAAGAAAGAATAAACAGGCAGCAGGACGAGGAGAAAATCTACACCGGGATGGTTTCTATGGAAAATATCACCGGGTTCAGCGGAGCCTGTTGTTAGCAACCAGTGTACACAGCCAGGGCGCCGCAGGCAGAGCGCGGAGATGGATGGGTTGGGGCTGGTGATGAATATTCCCATCTCCCAGCCCGGTTCCAGCGGCAGGGATGAGCCCAGCCTCCTCGTCCCGCGTGTGGGGAATCAGGAGAGGATTTAGCCTCTTCCCTCAGCTCCAACCCGCGACGTGCACAGCGGCGGAGGGACCCCCCCACAATCCCCCCGCAGTCCAAATCCCCTTCACAGGTTTCAAGTCAACATTTTATTTCTTACTAATGCACGACGCTACTCGCACTTAAAAGATCACAAGCACATGGCCGGGCGGAGACGGGGCACGAGCCCCTCAGAAATTCGGGGTGCCGCACTCAGCCCCCGGAGCGCCGGCGGGGCTGTGAGGGGCGATGGCGCCGGGGAAAGGGAAGGGGGGCACCGCCATTACCCCGCCGTGCCCTGCCCGCCCGCACGGTCACTCGGCAACGGCGGCGGCGGGAGGCAGAGGAGAGGCCGGGCCGGCCGTGGCTGAGGGGAGCCCCAGCCCCGACACGCAGGATCCCAGTGCCGGGCTGGACATGGCTGAGGGGAGCCCCAGGCCCGACACGCAGGATCCCAGTGCCGGGCTGGACATGGCTGAGGGGAGCTCCAGCCCAGAGCAGTCCAGCGCCGGGCTGGACATGGCTGAGGGGAGCTCCAGCCCAGAGCAGTCCAGCGCCGGGCTGGACATGGCTGAGGGGAGCCCCAGCCCGGAGGATCTCGGCACCGGGCTGGACGTGGCTGAGGGGAGCCGCAGCCGCAATCCGCAGGTAACGCAGCGGGGCTGGGCAGCACGGGCACAAATAGCATAGCCCCAAATAACATCACAGCCCTGCACACGGACCCTGAAAACAGCCTCACATACACGCAGACCTGCACTTACCTTGGGACACGGATACACACAGACCCCCCTGCACACAGAGATCCCCACTGCAAACAGCCTCACACACACACACACACCTGTACGCACAGACCCCCCTGTAAACAGCATCACACACAGACCCCCCAGCACACACAGACCACCCTGCAATCAGCCTCACACGCAGACCCCCCTGTAAACAGCATCACAAACACACACCCACACACCCACAGCCTCACACAAGGCCCTGCTGCAAACAGCCTCTCACATCCCTGCACACACAGATGTCCCTGCAAACAGCCTCACACGCACAACCCCCTGCACACACAAACCCCCACAACGAACAGCCTGACACACACAGACACCCCTGCACACACCCTGGGGCGCAGACACACACCCTGCACAAGGACTCAAACACACACGCACACACATCCCCTGTACAGTGCTTGTATCTCCCTCACACACACTCTCCCCACTCGCACAGCCCCATCCCTGCACAAACCATCACACTGTGCACACAGGGAACCGTGTCCGTCACCATCACCTACACGTCCAGCCAGCCAGCACGGACACACTGATCACAACACACACTCACAGACATCCACACCTCAGTGGTCAGGCACACACATCCCCTTCCCAGGTACCTTTTCCCATTTGCTGGTGTCAGCCATTTGCATGCACTCAGTGAGCTCTTCCTATCCTATCTCAGGCTTTAAAGCACTAAACATCTTCATTTTCTTTCCCCAGGACATCTCCCATGTGCTGGCCAGCGCCTTTAAGGACCTGTACGCTGGAGATGTTTCTGAGGTGGACATGGCAACAAATTGGATTGAGTTCCAAGGAGCAGACAGTGTTTATAAAGACAGTTATACAGATGAGCTAGAGAAGGTACAAGTCCAAACCAAGTCAGAGTTTGGAGCTCTTTAGCTGCTACTTAGATCTTCTGTAAAATAAAATTAAAAGGCAGGTGTTGATCCTACAATTGATGTTGTAATGGAAATTTACTTGAGCACAGTTTCCCACAGAGCCTTTCATGTAAGTTAATATTCACATGATCCTTCATGATGTTGTTATCTCTAGTTGGCTTTTCAGTCAGAGTACAACCAGTAGAAGCAATAGCCCTTTAAATGCCTGTTGTACTGGCTGAAAACTTTTCCCTGTACCTGCTGATCAGTTCCCCAGGTTTCTTATCTTGTCATCACTCCAAAAGCTGTTGTCAGTGTATAAAAGCAGAAGCTGATGCTGGATGATTTGAGCCACAGGTATTTTTTTTCTGTTTTGTGTCATCATGGAATGACAGTGTTTTAGCAGGCCAGTTGATGCTTGTAAAGTGGTGATGTTTTACTGTCTGTCTCTGTTTACCTCTCAAAGACAAATAGAAAACATCTACCTGTAACAGCTCAGATTTCTCTTTATTCACCCATGCCCGTGCAGCTTCTTGCTGAGTATAAGAGCCGACTGACAGAAGCTAAAAAAGCAGAAGAGGAGATCGTTCAGGCCCAGGCCCGAGCAAAAGCTGAAGAAGAAAGGGTTCTAAATCTGATGAAGGCTGATGCTGGGGAAGATTTCCACAAAATGAGGCTGCCACCAGGTGAGGATTCTGGAATGTTGCCCCCAAGAACGTGCTTATGGTACCTGGAGACCAATTTGGAGTGGTCTTTACATCAACAGAGCAACTTGGAAGAATTTTGTGCTGAGGTTCAAGTAGAGTAACATCTGTTTAACACTGAGAAACCAAACAAGCAGGTCATGTTCAAGATATTAAATTTGAAATTGAAGGGTTACCACCTAAATATTACAAGCATACATACCTTGATATATAGGAGCAACAAACAGATGAAATGTTTCTCCAGTGGGTGCTTAGCTGGGTTTGAACTGAATTTAGAATTGTGGAGGTGCATGCCCAACTCTTGAGATTAAAATACCAGATTATATGTCTACAAAAAAATATTACCTGAAAGGGATGAGGTGTAAAAACATTACTTTGGATTGATTAAGATAGTGTGTTTTAAGGGGCTAATATTTTGCTTTTTTTGATTGTCTCTTGTTTGTTGGCTTTACTGTTGCAGTGGCATCCTCTTTTCGGTGGATTGTGGATAACGAACTTCTCAGAAAAAATAATTTAATCTGTCCGGAGGATTACATCACTGAGAAACTACCTCTTGCTAAAGCACCGAAAGGTAACTTTAAAAGCAGAAAGTAATTTAGACCTTTTAGAACACTCTATAACTGAAGTATTGCAGGATGTAGCAGATCTGAGTATATTTTTACAGTTTTCTGTCAAAGCAGAAGGGACTCTAGTATTTTAAGCATAAAATTCCACTAAGGGCACATTCTAAAAGTATAATTGACAAATTCAAAACTACTGAGTTTAGATGTTCTTCAGTATGACATTTAATGGTTGTTGCACATTTGTTTACAGTTCTTTCCATCTCACACAGAAACTCTTGAGTGTTCTATCTCTATCCAATTTCATTAGCACAAAAGTTGCAACTCCATCTTCTCTACAGTGACGGGAAGCAGTTACATTAAAGTAAAAGCTATTTTCAGTGAAATGAAATGGTATTCTTTATTCAGGGTTTAAAATTTTCCAGTTCTGGAAATACATCAGTTTTATTTGCTTATGACGATCAGTAAGAAAAACATTTTGGACAATGTCAAGACTCCTTTACTTCTTTTATTTATGTCTGAGCCAAGATGAAAGGTTTTAGGATCACTGAAATGATTTTTTTTCAGTCGAGCCAAAACAAACATTTCAGAGTAATCAACTTAGTCACAGATTTCAAGATTTGGTGTTCCAAAGTGAAAAATCTCACATCTTAAGGTTGGTGGCAGTTTTGCTGTGTAACCACAGGAGCATGGGACTAGATGGTACATCCCAGTTTTGCCAGTTCGTATAGATTTTTTTGTAAACTGAACAGGGCATTCTAAGCCCCACTTGCTTGTAAGATTAACATATCTTTCTGGGAGTAATTTAACTGTATACAGCCTGTTTAATTAGTGCTTCTAAAAGCTTTCTTACTAAAGCACTCAGCTTTGTTTGTACAAAATAAGTTACAAGGGTAAATTCAATTCTAGAGGATTTAAACTGTATTTTTGCTATCAACAAAACTTCAAATAAACTCATATACCTATGCTTAGACTAAATCATGTTTTCATGTTTACCATTCTTATTCATGCTTATCATTCATGTTTTCCTCTTACAGAATTAATTTTTTCCTTTGAATTGCAGGAGCGTCAGAACCTGGATACCTGAAAGGGACACGGAAACAACGTGCTTTTTCACTGGATGAGAGTATCTACCTGCCTGGCAGTGTGACAAGTGTGTCTTCAACTCTGTCCTCCACTCCAGACTCCAGCCTCGAGGCTAAAACCATCAGTAAGGTACATTTTACAAGTTCATTTTAGTCTGTCTGATCTGTAAGGCGTGTTGCTGCTTCTGCAACAAAGGGTGAATATCAACCCATTGTTGATTTTACTCCAGTACTTAATTTATTTACTCTGTTAAAAAGGGAGAAACACTGTATTTTATATACAAATTCTCATTGCTGTGTAGCTTTAATTAGACATGTGCAGCTCCCTTTTTCATCATTCTCAAAATGTGTTTAATGTTGCACGATGCACTCTTGTTTTTCAAAGAATACTAAAGCCTCCCAGAAACGAGCCGGGAAAGAGAGCAAGTCCTGGAAAGCAGAGGAATTAAGTGAGTGCCTTGCCAGATTTGAGAAAAGACAGAATTACTTGAAGAACCCACGCTTTTTCCCACCAAATACTCTTCATGGAGGCAAATCTCTTGTAATTTCTCAAGAAAAAGTGGAAGAAATCGTAGCCAGAAGAAAAGCAGAAGATACCAAAGGGTATGCAGTGCGTACAGTTTCTGGATTCTGAGCTGGAGCACACAGAGCTCCACTATAGAATTGCTGTGGATTTACCCAGAGATATTTTGAGCTAAATTTCTTATATAGTCTCTTAATAACAAAGTGTGTCTGTATGATACTTGGTTTTTGCCAAAGGAGACATTTTGCAATTTCTCATTTCATCAGTATTTAGAGAACTAGGCAGGAAGATAATGTCTTCTTTTTTTTATCTTTCAGTGATACTTCATTTGTTCCTGTGTTTCTTGCCAATCCACCTTCTGTCCTGTTTTCGTATGATAAAGCTGGGCAGGTTTATGAGGTGAGAAGGGTCTTTGTAGAGAGTTAATTCTGCCCCCTGGGAGAATTATGTCCTATCAAGATCTACATATTTCACCCAATTTGTAGCCTTTCTGAATTTTAATAGAAGTCTGAATGTCTTCTGTATATTGAATTTATGACCTTTTAACTTCCTTGAAGATACTTCTTCACACCTGCCACTGGCACACAAACCAGTGAAGACTGAATGCGCCCTTCTCAGTCTCTGCTTTGTTTTGGTACTATCTGATCCAGCCTCTATTGAATAAACTGGGATTTTGGGGTTGGTTGTGGTGATGAAGTAATTACTAGTCGCAGTATTAGTAGTACCAGGGAATTGCAAATATTTTAATGAGTGATGATAAATACAGTGGAGCATTTTATTTTCTTTTTGAATGAAGATGACTGTAGAGCTACAGAACATCACTTCGACAGGTCAACACATAAGACTTATCCCCCCTTCTACTTCAGTATTTTTCATTTGGCCAGGTAAGGGTTCTTCTTCTGCCTTTAAAATATTAACACATAAAGATCTAATTTGCCTGCTCTAACAAAGATTTTTCAGAGATGTTCTGTTTGGTTCTGTTATCCATGGTGCTCAGCTCTATTGAAGGCTGACTTAGGGCCATTCACATGTAACTCATAAGCAGATTGAAATGGTCTACTGAAGAATTCAAGGAGACTAAATTAAAGTGTTTGATTGTAGATTGAAATGTATCCATGGAATACCTAGATCGAGTCTTATCCAAAATTCACCTAGGAACAGACGTAGTTTCCACTGAAAAGAATTAGGAGGACAGGGCAAGAAATAACACACTTCCGCTTCAGTAAGGAAGGATAGGTTAGAGGAAAGTGAAGAAAATTATCTTTCCTGCAGTAGGATAGCCAGACACTGGGATAGATTGCCTGAGGAGACTGTGATACCCCAGGAACTGGAGGAATATTTAGAGGAAGTTAGATGCCTCCATGTAAGCCCTTTTGTCTTGTGGTAAAGCAAAACTGGGTAATGTCTCTAGGTTTCTCCTCACTGTTTTCTGTGTTTATGAGGAGCACATTTCAGACAAAGCAATCTTTGAGCTCTCTGGAACATGTGCACATTCCCAGATTGCACTGCCAGGCCTCTGGTGCTCATCCCTTTTTATCAGCTTGATTTAGGCAATAAATGGGGGGAGTTTACAGGCACCTTTCCAGAGGAAGATGTGATCATAAATACTACTGCCAATTTGGGGAGGTTTTAATTTTTCTTTTAATTTTCTGCCTCTTTTTTTTTTTTTTCCCTCCCTAAGGAAAATATCCAGGAAAGGGAGGAATGATTGCTCCTGGAATGGCATGCCAGTATACAGTCCAGTTTATTCCTGAATATCTGGGAGATTATGAAGATCATATATTAGTGGAGAGTCAAGTATCAGAACCTTTTGTCATCCCAGTCCAAGCTAAAGTATCACTTCCAGTATTAACATGTCAGTAATGTCCAGATATTTCCAGTATTAACATGCTAGTAGTGTCCAAATATTAAATTTCGCTAAAGTTAAGCAGACTTGGGTTTTTTTAATTTGACTATCTTCAATTTTGTGTCACAAAACAAATGTGGAAAAAATTGGCAGTGCAGTTTCTACAT
Organism: Gymnorhina tibicen; assembly: GCA_013399875.1. Lineage (NCBI taxonomy): Eukaryota > Metazoa > Chordata > Aves > Passeriformes > Artamidae > Gymnorhina > Gymnorhina tibicen. The sequence continues at coordinate 793,766 of VXAZ01005693.1, read as the reverse complement.
TTTGATATCTATCTCATTTTCACTCATCATAGATTTAGTAGTTATTAAAATGTGATCCTGTTGAATTTTTTCCTCAATTAGTTGTTTTTCCCTTATTAAGCTTTATTTTTTTCACTGTATTAGAGGACTGAGTAGGAGCCACATTTCTAGGTTTGTGTTTTGTTGATTCCTGAACTCCCAATTCTAATTACTAATTCTAAATATTATGGAATTATGATTTAATTGTAACTATTTGATGCTATTAATTAGTATTCATGGAATGTGAAATTAATTATATATGGATATGGTATACCTGCACCTCTCAGATATCTAACCTCAACTATAACAAACACGATTACTTTTGCAAAAATTTGCTTTGATTTTTTGTAAATTCACCTTCCCTGTTATACTGAGCTTTTCTAAAGAAACCATCCTACTTTTTATCATTCAGTAATCTTTAAGGAGGAAAGATGATCTTACATCATTAAAATGTAAGATGAATGTACAAGTGTACATCTGACAATGTCCAACTTCCAAATGGAAAGAATTTGAGGGGGTTTAGGATTGCAAAACCTGGCACGTTCACATGCAGTAATGTCTGTAAAGAGTTATTTAATCAGCAGCCTTCGCTGTCTCTGGAGTCTGATTTTCTGTGTTACTCGTTGCAGTGCCTGACGTTATAGACTGTGGTGCCTGCCTTGTTGGAGGAATAAAAACAACAGCAGCTTTGTGCAGAAATGAGGGAGTTAGGACTGGGAAGTTCTCTATAATGCCAGAGAAAGCCTGTCCAGCTCCTGATTCTGGGGTGAGTGATTAGAAGGGAAATCCTGGAGCCAGCACGGTGCAGGTGCCCTGGTGTGAAGGCCTTTTGAGCCAGTCGTGGTGTATTAGCACACAAGTCATAAGGCCTTGCTGGAGACATCTGCATTGTGACATTCCTTCAGGAATTCACCTTTGTCCTCAAAACCAATCTCCCTGGATGTTTGTACCTTCTTCTTGTGCTCTGGCTTGCCTTTGGAGCAGGTTGTCTTCCTCAGGGGAGAGGTAAACTGAGGCATAGATGAGGGAAAGGAAAACTGGCTCGAACTTTAACCTTGCCCTTAAGGCAAATAGAAATGCTGTCAGTTCTAGCATTGCTTGAGGTAATTTCTTCTCCCTCCTCACCAAAGATATCTCCCTTACTGACCTTGCTGCTCCTGTAGACATAGCAATCCACTCGAGCCCTGCTCTGTCTTTAGCTCCCCATCACAAAACAGGGCCTAAGTGTGATGGACAAAGGAGATAAAATAGGACAGGTAGACTGGCATTTTTGATGCTGGGGAAAAAGCAGATGGGCCAGGTTGTCCCTCCAGAGACTTTGGGGTTTCAACTCAGAGTTTTAATCATGGAGAAACAGACAGAGCCCCTTTTCTCAGGCAGAGCTGTTCTATGAAAGGAAATGAGTATTAGGGCTTCTGACACTGTCATTTGTCTTCAGAGACTGCACTTTCCCTCCTGCTTTCACCAAGGTCATTATAAAGCATGGAGTATTTTTTTTTCTAATTAAGCCATATTTATGAGCCACATTCTTTTGAGATGTGTGAAAAAAAGTATGGTAAGAGGTAAAACAGTGATGTTGTTGTATACTGCCTGTTTCAGGTAACCCTGTATTTTAAACCTGATCAACTAAATGTATTAATCTTTTTTTTTTTCTTTTTTTGTTTTAATACCTTAGGTGGCTGTCACTGCTGATTTTGTGATACAGGATCCTTTTGGGATCCAGCCTGCTGTTTTGGAGCTAGCTCCAGGGCAGAATGCAACAGTAGAGGTTAGTGCCAAGTGCTATAGGAGGTTTTTTTACTTTACCAGGAAGTTTAATTTATCTTTACCAGATAAATTAATAAACAAGATCATTTAAGAAAATCTGGCCGGACCTTGCAAGTTTGGGTTTGTGTGAGCAAAAAATTACTCTGATTATTTCCTTCAAGTGTAAGTTTTAATTACTAATCACTAAAACTGTCCTTCAGGGAATATTTGCAAATTGAAGTGTATTACTTAGGGGAGAGAAATCAGTTACAGACCTTGCTATTTCTCTTCTCTCTTTCAGGTAGTGTTTTTCCCTTATTTGCCAGAAGCCTCACAGCACACATTCACCATTTTATGTGACAATTATCCAATCAGTTATGTTACAGTCACAGGTTTGTTTCTAGCACCTTTCTAATTCTGTAGATACTCAGATAATGTGAGTGGTGATTGATGGTGTGAAGTGATGGTAACATTTTAAGTCATTAGATTAAGCAAATACTGTGTCCCCTGATGGCATTTTTTTGTATTGTTATTACTGCTCCTTCCCAGTGCATGGAATACATTGGATTCAAAACATTGAGCTCTTAAGCTTTGGTAGCCGAAAATCCAAATGTAAAATGTCACCAAGTCGCAGAAAAGAAAACCAGTTGCCAGGTGCAACTCATCTCTTTTACTTTACTATCAATAAGATAACTTGACAAACTGTGAAACATCAGGTGTAACGGGGCAGAAATGAACCACATTTGGGGCACATCTTAGATGAGGGTGTTCAGGAGAGGTAGGAAGTCTTTGGATTAGCTAATGAAACCAGTTCAAATTCTTGTAAATGTTAGTGCTTGTACTGTAATGTGAGTGCTGTGACATGAGGTTTGACTTCAGTCTACTGAATCACTTTATCACAGGTATTTACTTTGGATTTTTTTTTAAATCTTCATTTGTTGCTTATTTTAATTTTAATATACTGCTCAAAACATCTGGGAGCCATATTGTCAAACACTGTAAACACTGTGCTCACTTCAGTGAAATGATGATGATGTGAGCTGAGGCTGTGGCCCTGAAATCCCTGTCTATGAAATTCATGAACAGAAGATCTCTATTGATACATACTGATAAACAAAGAACATCAGGAAAATATTGTACAGTCAACACACTGGAGTTCTGAAACTTGAGGAAACACCAGATATCATCAGTAATGACCACTGCCGACATTTGCTGTTGATGATATGAACTATGTTAATAATCAGATGGTAAACAGCAATATCTAATTATTTCTTCCAGGGGTTGGAGAGTTGGTTGCTCTGGAGCTTTTGTTTGTCACAGGTGGAGAAAGCAAACCTGCTCTGGGTGAAGTCACTCATGTAACAGCACAGCATCTCATACGATTTGAGCCCCAAAACCCACGCACCACTGTGGAGAAGACACTGGTTGTAAAGAACTCCACGTACGTAGCTGCCATTAGAGTAACGCTCTGCAATCTGGGCATCCTGGTAGGGATCTCATTTGTCATACTCTGCTCCCTCAAGCTGGAGAAACCTTCATGCCCTTGATAAACTTGGTGCAGAATCTCTGCTTCTTTTTGCTCCATTGTTTAGTAATTAATGTTGTACATAGATCAGACATTATGGCAACCATTAGCCAGGGTCGATACATTTGCTTCAGTGGAGGTAAATCTACAAAAAACCACATAAATATACGTGGTTGCAGGAAATACTTACAGGATGATCCAGGTGAGATTTATCTAACTTTACATGTCTGTTATATATACTTGTGCAACTGAGCTAGGCACTCTTTTCCTTTCATAGTGCAGGGAGTAGATGCTTCCAAGGATGCAATTCTGACTGTAGACATCTCCCATAGAAAAGTCATGGAACATCCTGGACTCCACTGGATCTCCACTGATTAAAATGGGAGCCCAATGTAATTAACTCACATTAAAACTCTCACATGGTTCCTACTATTGAGTCCTAACAGATTTAAATACAAATTCAATTTGAAGTCAAGGAATGTGTCCTTATGGACAATTACACTGCACTGAACATAGTGGCATCCTGATTTTGCTCAAAGTCAGGCAGACTTTAACAGAAGTACACTCATGGATGATTGCAGCAGTGAGAGGCTGCAGACCATCAAAGCAGTGAGGAGGTCAGTGCTGGGTTTAGGTACATCAATGTGACTTGCTACTTGGTACAGTAACTATCTGGCAGTTTGTTTTGTGGCCTGGAAATCACACATGCATAATGCCAGAACAGGCTGATGTTGGGGGTAAAGAAAGTGTGATTGGTGAACTGGATATTGTAAACTGACAAAGGATGTGACTGTGCCAATTTCCACATTTTCTCTGTGCTATACACTCCCTGCACATCTGGTGTCAGCATTTGTATAAAGCACAGCTGGCCAGGCTGAGAGTAAACTCCACAGAAGCAGGGAAAAGAAACCTTCTTTCTGCTACAGAAAGTGATACATGAAATTGTAAACGTCCAGTTTTATCAGTGATACTTTCAAATTCCAGTGTCCTTCCTCCCCCTTACTAAGGCAGAATTTTTGAGGTCAGCATGAGCAAGGTTCTCAAACCCATGAAGACATTCCATGGAATGCACTTCTGCTGAAGCAACCTAGTTAAGCAACCTTTTCTGGATTGCAAACAGTGTGGCAGAGCCATGGCTATAATTCTAACTGGAGCCATTGTGTTTGTTGACATGTTAAAGACCACATCTTGCACTTGGATTAAATTCAGAATGTGATGTAGGTCTTCAGCAGTGATCCAAGGCAAACGTACTGGTGTCAGCAGGAATGGTCCTGTTCATCCCAGATCCTTAAAAGAAGAATTGTAGAGTTTCTAAAAGCTGCATTGCATGACAAGTTCAAATAAGGCAAGAAAGTGTTAAGATATCTTACACATTTATATAATTTAGTTTCACATGTTAGCATGTTCTTTGTACGATTTGTATACTCTGACTATGCTGCCTCATCAGCTTTGTGGCTCACAAAGACTGGTAAGTCAAACCCCTGTAATCTGTAAAGAGAGGAATTTCCTACATGGAAAAAGGATCTGAATGTTTTCTTAATATATTTTACTCAAAAATATCTGATTTTTTAATCATAGCTTTTTTGTTGTTTATTGGCTTCTTTGCAGCCATGTAGAACTTCCCTTCTTCTGGCAGATAACAAAGCCTAATCTGAAACCACTAATACCAGAAGAAACTGCAGACTTTACAGAGGTCAAATACAGTCAAGACACAGAGTCAGCCTTCTCCCTAAATCCTGAGCAGGGAGTTTTGCTTCCCTGTGCAGATCATGAGTTTATTCTCACTTACACTCCACAGGAGGTATGGCTTGTGATTCTTTCCTATCTGCAAACTCCAGCTGTGTATTTTTATGCCAGTCATAAAATCCTTGCTGTGCAACTTTTCTAAATTAAATGTAATTAACTGGTACTATGCTTTGATAAACAGTGTTCAAAATGGAGAAAGTTACTGAAAGAAAACATGTTTTGATTGCAAAATGTGAGACAGTTTCTGATCTCATGTAATTTTGGGGACTGACTGGACACAGTTAATTTTACACTGAAATTGTGGACACATCCTCATGGCTGCAGCTGTGCTGGCTGGTGAAGTTACCACCCTCACCCCTCTACCAGCTCCTCCACCAGCTCCTGACCCTTCCCCCTCTCCTTTGGGGATGTGCCTTGTACCTACTCCAGCCTAAATAAGTTGGTTAACAAACAGTGATTATTTAAACTGTTTCCAGCTGTAGCTTTTTTGGCCTGAAATAGGTCCTAAGAACAGCTGAGCAGTGAATTCAGGGGATAGCAGGAGCCTTTGGCAGAGGAATGCTGTGTGCAGCTGTGGGTAAAGAGGGGTGCAAGGATGTTGGAATGCAGTTGTTCCAGGGACTGTTCTCTCAGTTTCTGCTCCCCTGTCCCTGTAAATAAGGAGCATGAGCTCATTGTATTTAGAGAAACTTGATCCAAATAAAGCCCAAGAGTGGGAATGTCCCGTACTGTGTTGATTGACACCATAAGAAATATCTCAAGTATGTATGGAGGAGAAACTACGTGGCTTTTAAAAAATGATTACTTAATAGAATATATCTTGAATTAAAATATACATTGAAATTAATATCTGTCTACAAACAAATGAGGCTTTTGCAAAGCCCTTCAGATTTAAGGCCTGTTTCTGTGTTTCTTTTATCCCCCCCCTCCATTAGAATACAGAAGGCATTCTCTTCCCATGATGGAAAAGTCATGTTTCTTACTCAAGATCAGATTGATGGTCAATTAAGCTGAATACCCTGGAGCAGTTAGAAGAAACTTCTCAATTAGTGAAGCAGTACTGAGCTTAATTTGGGGAGCCTTTGCAGATGCTTGTGTGTAGTATGCAATATACAAGGGAAATAAAAACAGGCATGTCAAAAATTGAGTATTTTTCTTGGAACCATACACCATGAAATCAGAATCTGGCTTAATGTTTTGCAGTCAAACATGTTTTCTTTTAGTAACTCTAGAGTTTGAATACTGTTTATCAGAGCTTAGTACTCTGATGATGATCATTCATCCTTTACATGCAAACCACTTGTCCATCTTTTTTTGATCCTCAACATAACTGATTACTTGACACTAAAATCCTTTTCTCCTTCATCTGTGCAGCTGAAGAGTTATCACAGTGTGATTCAGATGGTACTGAGGGACATCCCAGAATCACCTTGGTAAGCTGAGAAGCATTTCCCAGTAAGATATGTAGCCCCAATATATCTGTGCTATTACATTAAGTTACTGGGATTTTTCTTCTTTTTGGTGATGATGGATTGACAAGTATAAAGAATATTATCTGCACAAGTAATTGTGGTACAAAGAGCATCTCTGATATCCTCCCCCATGCCCGGACACATGCCTGGCCCTAGCTTTTCCTCTCTTGGAAAAAGATAATACTGTCATTTTGTCTGCTTATTTTCCAGGGTTTCCTGTTACTACACTTTGTCTCAGCAGTCTGTGACTTAAATACTTGTTCATGGACAGACTGGGACAACTAGAGTACCTTAAAGAATAATGAAGTTTTTGATTGTCCCCAGCTGAGCTAATTGCACACGGGCAGTCTGTACTTGAGAAACTTTCCATGGTTATCAGTTTTGATCTGGCAATTAAAAGACAGGAGCCAATTTAACACCAGCTTAACATATTTAATGATTCTACCATATTTCCTCCCAAAGTTTAGTAGAAGAGGGGATGCTCCAAAACATCCCAGAATGCAGAGTAGAGGATGTAATAGCATTGGAAATAGAAGTTAAAGGATCAACAGAACCTTTTCATCTTCTTCTGGAACCATATGCTATTATTGTTCCTGGAGAAAACTTCATTGGTGTAAATGTCAAGAAAACATTTAAGGTTTGTGTGCTTTTGACTTCATGTTGTCATGTTTTGTGTCACTAGATGTTATAGGTGTTATTAGAAGATGTCAGACAGTCAGTGTTAATTTAGTTTTCCTGAAATGTTTTCAAAGGAGGCCTTGACTGCAGGAGGGTCTGCACTGAAATGCCCCACCCAGCCTGCTCAGCCCTACACTCCAGGCAGCAGCCTTTGTTCCTTTTTCATCTCTCCAGTTTGATACCACAGAGTCTGACCTTTCTCAGTGTTTTTCTGGGTCACTAACCTGTTGCTTATCCCTTTGCCACTCCTGTAGCGTAGAAGTTTTGCAGCTGGGAGGAATAGTCAATGGATGATTAAATTAGTTCATAACAGAGGCACTGTTCATGCAAAGAACTACAGGAAGCACAGAAGAGCTACAAAAATCACATATGCTGCAGCTTACTAGATGTTATTCTTTCCTGCAAGTTCTGGTAGTTTCTCTTTGGCCATTCTGGGAGGGAATGCTGCTGCAATTGTCCACTCACACAGCATCCTCTTTGCTACAGATCAGGATCCTTTTGATTGTAGACTCACTTGGGAAAAATAGGCCTCTTAGCAAGAGCCAGGCAGGAAGACATTTCCCAGTTAATGATTTTCCCGTTTTTTTCTTGGAGATCCTGCTAATCAGCATTTGGTTTGATGATTTCTCTTCCTAGGACTTATTTTTTCAATTTAAGGCAGCCATTTCATACTTCCCAGTAATCCAATATAGCTACACATGTGATGGGGGTAATTAAGCCACTTACTGATGATATAACAACATCCTTTGCAGTTTCCAATTTTTTTTTTAGTCTTAAAAGGATAAGAATTTGAACTGTGCTTAGAGATAATTGTGCTTCAGAGAACAAAGTTATGTGCTGTAATTAAGAAATAATGTTTTGACGAGATCTGAAGAGCAGGCCAAACATTTCAAGAGCTTACATCTCCCTCACAAACAGAGCCTTTGACAAAAAAAAAGCTGCACTCAAAAGCTTTGTAGTTTAAGTTTAGAAAGTCATACAGTTTTGAAAAATTGAAGGAAAGTTTAAGAGCCTCAAATAAGATAATGTTCTTGGAATGAATGGTTAATGGATTTTCTTCAGGTTTGAGGGAACACCTTCACCCATGTGAAGGAGATACTGTGTTAAAAGATGACTCACAAAACCTAGTTTGCAGTGCATCAGTGCACTCAGCAAATTGACTTGTTGCTGTGAAAACTTTAAGTGCATTGATTGTCTCATGGATTTTAATTGTTTCAGCTGTGGAACAACAGCAAAACCTTGATCAAGTACACATGGGAGACAATCACGGCCTGTGAGATCATGGAAGTTGAACCTCATACTGGTGTCATAGGTAAAGTTTCTGGGACTTGCAAGCATCAATTAATGAAAGAAATTACAGTAATTGATTATATGAATTGATGACAGATACAGAGCACTGTAATACAAACTGAAAAAACACCTGATCCCCAGCCCACTGGAGCCAGCAGGAGACTTAATTTGATTCCAGAAGCTTCAGTAACAGGCTTGCAGCAGGTGGTTTCTTCACAACAATGTGAGACAGAAGTCTGATATTTTCTCTTCTAGATGTGAATGAATGCTGTGAGTTTGAACTGGCAATTTCTGCAAGCAAACCTGGGGTCATCAGCTGTAACCTGCAGTGTCATGTTGAGCTGTGTCCAGAGCCAGTTGTGCTGCATGTTGAGGCTGCTTTTAGGGTAAGGAACAGTTTAGTCTTGCAAGAGGATGAGCTGTGTGGTCTGGCCATTGTCCAAATAAAGCTTTTTTGCCTCTCAATGGCTTGAGAAATCTCAAGCAGTTACAAACAGGAGTTATTTTTGCTGTAGTAACTATTGAGTCAATGCTGATACTCCCATGATACTCAGAATTTTTCTGCTTTACACAGTGCATTTGCTTTCTGATATTCTTTGTGAAATCAAATGTTAATCCTAGGTAATATATGCTCCTTAATGAGGCCGTTTTGGCAGAGGTGTCCATTCTGATGTCTGTTTCCTGGTGTCCTAGGGTCCATTTCTTTGTATTGATGTTCCATCACTCCGGTTTGGTTTGACTAAGCAGGGTGAGACTGTGTCAAGAACCTTTGAGATTAAAAATCTGTGTCAGGTACGAGCACAATGGAGGATGCAAGAAAGCCAGGTTTGTCTAGCTGAAAGGAATGAAGAGGTAAGTCACTGCTACAGCTGGCTGTATTCCCTCCTTAGCTATTTTATTCCTTCTGCTTAGGAGTTATTTCTTCCAGCTATCAGAAATTCTAATTTTTGTGACTTCCTACGAAACTAGTCCTGCACAGTTTCATAACTGCATGAGTTCTTTTGAGATAAATGCTTCTTTACAATTTTTCTCTATTTCCATTTATTACAAATCCCCTGCCAGCCTGATCCAGAGACATGGAGCATTTCCTGAATGACAGTGATTTCAGCTGCTGCTGATATAAGAGGTTAAGGCTTTAGTAGAGCTGAGACTTCTGAACGCTCCTCCGACACACCCACATCAGCATCTCATACAAGAATCTGAGCCCCCACTCCTCAGTGATGCTCTTCCTGTTTCCACTCTCCCAACCCTCCTTCCTTGCCCTTCTGTCCAAGAACCTTTCCCACTTGTGGCACCTTGCTGCTGCCTGGGAGCAGATGCTGCTGCTGAGGTTGATTGCTTCTCCTTCATGTTCCCTGTCAGTCCATGCACAGCCGAACCTGCTGTGCCCTTGGCTCTGACTGCCCTACTCTCAGATGCAAAGTCCTGTCTCCTTGTGCAGCCAGGCTTCCACAAAGCTGGCACTGTTTCCTGACATCAACCCAGGTGGGACTCGAGGGGCAGAGAGAAAGGACGCATCTGAGGCAAAATTAGACACTTGGAAGCCCTAATTAGATTTTGTGGCTTCAACATTTTACCCTTGCTTTGCACATGTCAAAAACATTTCTGTTCCCTCTCTCCTCTCCCAGGTATCCCCCTTCACCATCGAGCCATCAGCTGGAGAAATACCTCCTTTGGGTCTATGCAGAGTTTCAGTTCAGTTCACATCATTGCAGTGCCGGCGTCTCCAGACAGTGCTGGAACTGGAGGTGGAAAATGGAGAAGGAAGGTAAGGAGGAAAAGCAGCACTTGCTTTGTTTTTCCTGAGATTCACATCTGGTTTTCACTTCAGGTAGTCTTCTCTCCTACAACAAAAATATGAACTCAGAGTGGGGTTGTGTAACCTATCAATGAACTATCAAATTTCTAATATTGCTAAATAAACATAAACATCATTTTTCCCAGCATGCTGTTTTATGTCTAGTACGTTTCATTAACAATAACAATAGACCATCTGTGTGTTTATTTCCAGTCATCTTCCTGTTTTTGTTGAAGTTCAGACCCCCCAAGCATGCCTGATATCTAGTCATCTAGTATTCACTGAACTTTATACTGGAGTTCCTGCCAAAGCAACCACTAAACTTTTTAACCAGACACTGCTGCCAACAAAATACTTATGGGGAAAGGTAAATGCTCTTCTAATGGGTGAAGTATACAGCAGGGATGGAAATTGCAATTTCTGTAGAAATACCAATAATGACTATTCTTAAAAACTTCTCTGATGTATTTTTTGAGTAGTCATTGCTGTTTACTGGCTTGGGAGCAGAACTTCAGCTTTAGAGCAACCTTTATAAAAAGATGAACTCTCAGTGGATGTCAATATGTTCTTACTGTCTGTGGATGCCTGGGAGAATGGATGAGCGGATGTGAGGGGCTATAGGATGTAAGCCACCAGAGTATTAAACAAAATGCCCTGGCAGTTTAGGGTTTGCACTTAATTTAGTAAAACAAAGAAATGATGGTGCTTTTGAATTGTGTCTGAATTTTTTCACCTTCTGGCTGGGATTCAGCTTACAGAGTAAGAGCCCTACATTTAGTGCCAGTATTTAAGCTGTGGTCTGAACTCTCTTTTCAGTCAATGGAAATTTGTCAGTGCCTTGGTCATTTAGATCTACTCTGACATCCAGGGTTCAGCTCAGTTGCTTACATAAAAGCATTCAGTGCCATCCAAGATGTTCCTCAGGTGCCCAAGGGATCCCAACAAAGCATATGGATGGTATAGGACCTACAGGAAAACACTTTGGAGCATCTGGAGCCGAGGAGGAATACGTACAGCATTTTTCCCGATATGAAATGTTGATGTGTGAACAAATGAGTGGAAGCCCTGGGTACATTCCATGTACCACTGATCACTTAGGGAAGGTGACAACACCAGGATTGTCTCTTTCCCACCTTTGTAGTGGAGAGAGGTGTGGCACAGCTGGGATCCTGCTCTGATACCAGACAGGTTGGCTTCACCCTGGAAGGGCCTGTGACTGAGAGGGATGACAGTGACTCTGCTCCCAGCCCAGCAGCCTCAGCTGGGCACCTGAAGTTACTCGGAGTGAATGTAGGCATGAGGATCTTATCACCCATGGGGAATTGTAAAGCCATGTAAAAACTGTAGGTGTTGCAGCCTGAAAGTGTCCTAAGCCTAAGAATAGTTTGGTCTTTTTAGACCTCTGTGATATGAAGAGACAATGTGAGAGAATCAGCATGAGATGGATGTCCTTTCTGTTTGGCAGCTCATTGGAAGCCAGGCAGCTTTGTGCTCTGTGGTGGTCTCCCCAGCCAGTGGCACCTTAGGCCCAAATGAAGAGAAGGAATACTGCATAGAGCTGTCAGCTAACACTGTGGTAAGTTTACAAACTGATGCACTTTTATAAAACAGCAACACTGGCTCATTCATCTCACCTCCATCTGGCAAAAGGAAGGAATTCTATGTGCAAAACCACATGCTCTTTTTTCCCTACAGTATCTCTGAAATGGCTTTGCTTTAGAGGTACCACAGTTGAAGGCAAGAATTAAAGAAGTGCACATGGTGTGCAATTTCTACCCTGCCTCTTTATATCTCAGCTGTTCCTGTTTCCTTCCTTTCTTAAAGTCCCATACACTTGCTCTCAATGCTTATCACTCCTCTTGGAGCATACAGATCCTCACTTTGGATTATCTGGAATGATATGGAGCAGAATGGCATATATATATAAAATTCATTTTATTTTATGACTGCAGCTAGGCTCATGACATTTTGATATTTGAAAACTTGAAAGGGGCTGATGGGACTAAGAGTCTGCAAAATACAGGAGCAGAGCTTACAAACTCCAGGAATTCAGAAATAGACTTTACAAGGGCATTCAAACAGCTGAGCTAATGCAGCTAAATACAGGATCTTCCTATAGATATGGTGTCTTAGTTCCCACTAAAGTTGCTGGAGACCTAGGTTTCATTTATTTGCTTAAAAGTAGGTGTTCAGTACTATCAGAGTTGGTATTTAAAATTATGTAGGTGTGGCACTTGGGAATGTGGTTTAGAGGTGGCCTTGACAGTGCTGGATTAATGGTTGGACTCAATCATCTTAGAGGTCTTTTCCAACCTAAATGATTCTATGATTCAATACTTGGAGTATAGGAATTGTGTCAGAAATCACTAATGGAGCAGTTCTAGGCTCACAGACAGCTGCAGGTACTAAGCTGAGAAACAGCCACAAATTTTTACCTCAGTACTGCCTTCTAAGCAGCTCTGATGTTGCAGAAAAGGCACTGAAAACAATTCAGTAAAACTTCTCACAGTCCTGTTGTTCTGGGTTTAATTCAGGGAAGTTTACACACTTTTTAAAAATAAATATCCTAAAGAGGCTGCCTCTCCTCTCTGATACATGCTTCATTCACAAGGAAACTTGATTCTTTGCTTTTCAGGGTGAGCTGAAAGACCTCACCCTTTTGTGTAGCATAGAAGACATGGCTGAACCCCTCTTCCTGAGCATTTCTGGAGAGGTGAAGGGACTACATATCATCTACTCAGTACCTCGTGACAATGGAGTTGCCAGGTATATCCGACCAATTTTTATTTTTCTAATATGTAGCATGATTACTGTAATTTGGAACATGCTCGTCTTTATATTTTTTTCTATAAATGAATATGTCTTTAATTTGGCAGGTTGGCATGTTATACATGATAAAAATTTTAGCCCAAATAAATCCTTACATGTGTTGAAGTGAAAAAATGAAAAGCAGAAAATGCTGATGACAAAAAATCATAGACTGCATGGTCCTTTTACACTGGGCATCACAACCACATTGCATGTTGCACATTTTTAAATCTCCTGAAATCGTCTGTGGCATAAGAAAATAAGACCCATGTCTAAATGCTACTGTCATTTTTTCTGGCAGTGATGAAGGACAAATGCCACAAAGCCCATGTGAGCTTCTTTTGGACTTTGGGTCTGAAGTTGCATTCAAAGATGTTGTAAGGCGTCAGCTGATTCTTACAAATCCCACTAGAATCAGTGCTCCATTCATACTGGAAGCTGAGTATTTTAGTGCCTGTTTGCTGCCTCCAGAACAAGGAGCCTGCCCGTGAGTCTTGCTGTTCTGCATAATGACTCAAATACTCATTTAGGTCTGGATTAAACCTGAAATCAGATTTGTTTTTTTCACGCTCTTCAAGCTACCTGGTGAAAAGAAAAGGGCCTGTGACAGAACATGCAGCCAGAAAAGCAAAGTCAGGTATGAAAAGGGCACTTAATTCCTTCAGTAGAGAGAAGGTGAAAGCCAACTGACTGCCATATTTAGCGCTAAATGTGCCAGTCAGGCACATCTTTTCACAGTTGGAATATCTGGTGAAGTCTAAACTGTTAAATTACTTAGTTCCTCAGCTCATTCCTGAGTTCGAAAGCCCACATTGTATAAGAATTAGGTCAATCTCTCTCTTCCCCTTCTGCTTTTTTCTCTTTTCTCTTCCCTTTCTTTCTCTCTCTTCTTCATCTTTTTCTTGCAAGCAACAGTATGAAACAGAGCTGGTGATTCTGGTGACAGTTCACTCCCAGAACACTCCCAGCACACGGGACGGATGACATGCAGAACATTTGGCTCCTTCTCCCCTACACAGTTTCCCAGTACCACTGCAGCAGGCTTTTCTCCCTCAAACCCTTTACCATACCCTCCCCACTGTGGAAAGCTACAGCACAGCCCATCTGTCATTTCTGATGTGTTGTACTGAAAAATGATAATATTTGGAGCCACATGAGACCGAGGGAGGGAGGAAATGGGAGCAGAATGCTGTGAAGTGTGGATGTGTCTTCTGTAACCAAAATAAAACTTGCACATATTGGTACCTTGCCACAGAGTTTGGTATCTGTTACACAGACAGATCTTTTCAGCTGTTGAATTACTGCTTAAGATGGGAAAAATGCTGTTCTGACAGATTCCGTGCAGGCCTAGGTGACTCAGAATATGGAAAGGCTCTGCTCTTTGTAATTAATTCTTTGCATGAGTACACAGAGGTAAACAGGCAGCTGCTAATGGAACAATAAACAGTCAACACAAATCCCAGCCTATTTTTCTCAAACTGAAAACGTGTTTTCTTGTTACCAGTTAGTGCCTTGCATATCGCAGAGAGTCCTGGATCAGGTTGTTGGAAGGGAGTCCTGCTATAAAATATTCTGGGCAAGCACTAACTCCAAAATACAGAGTAAGACCTGCTGCAGAAAGGAGCTTGGGTAAAGTGGTACAAATGTGAGCTATGTAAATGATCCCAGCAGTTTTTTTTAATCAGTGAGGTTAAGCTGATTAATAGCAACTAAAACCATGGTCCTATGTATTCTTTGAAAGACTGACTTTGTTCCATTTCCTTAAAATTCATGAAATGCTTCTTTGCTGTGCTCCTTCAGAGTATGCAGCAGCACTGCTGTCTCAGGGGAAGGGAGCAGCTTTCTATATACAACCTTCCACAGGAACTCTGAAAGCTTTCCAGCAGCTCACCATAGAAATAGCAGCTTACAACAACATGTGGGGAGAGTACCAGGATAATCTTGTCTGTAAGGTAGGTGGGGTTTTGGTTTTACCATGGCAGATTTTACACCAATTATATTTCCCAGACGCCCTTCTGTTAGAAATACTTTCTCGGTTTTTTAGGACTTCTGTAAAAATTCAGGGTGGATCTTGCTATACCACTACCTCCAACAACATGTAAGGAACAATTGTTTAGTTTTGGGGGGACATGTTTATTCCCTGGGAGGTTTTCATGTGCCTTGAAAATGCCTGGAGTAGTTTTGATTTATAACATCTGTTTGGGAGCTGGCCAGTGCACTGCTCTGCTCTACTGGTACCATAGATTGTGTTGTGTAGAAAAGCAGCAGGAAAGCTGATAAATGCATGAGGTATTGCATTCTCCTGCTGAGAAGAGTTGTTGTTAGCATATGAATTAGAGGCTGTCAAAAGAAACTGGTCAAAAATATTTGAAAATCCAATCAGTTTGCAAAACATAATCTTATAATGCAGAGAACTAAGGGCTTATCTTGATTCTAATAGCAAAAATTCATTTTAATAGGTGGGAGACTTACAACCTAAATTAATTCCTATGCAAATGACTGTGAAAGGCTGTCCAGTCTTCCTGCAGGTGACAGGACCACAACCAGAGCCACCCATTATCAGGTATAGTGCAAAATACTGTCAGAGAAATCAGAGAATTAAATACCAATGGACTGCAGCCGAAATACACACCTGTTCCATCTTGTGATGTAATGAGAAGGTCAGCAAGGTGGCTGTCAAAGTACAGTATCTGCTTCTAGAACATCAATACATTTGTCTCTGCCAACACAATTAGAAAATAATCTGCACACAAGGCTGCTCAGGTTTGCCAACAGTTGCTGCTCTGGGCTTGCAGTTGTAGAATTTCACCCAGTGCAGCCTCATCTGGCTCTGTGGAGATGGAAACTGGCACGTGGTGGCAATTCTCATCATCCACAGCTCAGTTCTACCTGGCCCTTTATCTGGACCAGGAGAAATGCAGCCTGAGGTCAATAGAGGCAGGGGAAGGTTTAAACCCTCTCAGCCAGAAAATGGCATCTGCACCTCGGGATGAGGGGTAAGGGCTGGTTTATGGGGAGCACAGCACTGCACGTGGTTACCCTGAAATGTCTGAGACAACTGAAAAAACTGGGGAGAAAAAAAAGAGACTGATAAAATAAACCAATATTGTACTTCACATGCCATGCCTTACCTGAGAGCCACTCCAGTGCAGCCAGGTTTGTTTCTACTTTTAAACAACTCTTCAGTGAGTTCAGACACTTCTGTGCTCTACATATACTGACAGCAAGGTTCCCTGTTCAGGTTTGGCACTCAAGTCTCAGGAGGGTCCCCTGTCCTTCGGAGAGTCCGGCTCAACAATCCCACTCCCTTTGGTAAGGATGATATTTGTACAAAAAACATTGACACTTTGTGTTCCTTTGATAATGAAAGTAGAAGGACCCATTAACATGTTAATTAACTGGCCTGCTTGTTTCCTAATGAAGATACTTCAGCAAAAATAATAATAGTATATGAGAGTGACTCAATGTGTGGCTGCTATGCAATTGCACATCCTGTCCTGATGGAGCTGGGTTTTCCCTCATTGAAATGGTGGGAATTCAGGATTTTCCATTCTGGTTTTATGAATTTTTCACAACACTTACCCTGGTCAATCAGATGTGCTACCTGCTTCTTACTGGCATCATCTGGCTCTTCTGTTTAGTCTTTTCAGCTCTTGAGTGCAATGTTAAGCTCTTCAGAGAAAAGCCAATCACTTGTTGTTTTTTTTTTAATTCTTCTAAATCCATTTGCTTAAACAAAATACTCATAATTTATTTTAATTACAGTTTAGGACATAGAAAGTGGCCAAACTATACCAAGATCTTAAATCATTTTGGTTTACAGCAAACATGGGAAACTTAAGAGATATGCTTTGATACAAATCCAGTTGCCAGACACAAGTTTGTTACTTGATATCCTGGTTCTCTGGTACCAGCTAAGCCATGAGTCCTTTCACTGACTGAAAGTAATTGTCCTTTTTTCCTTTCCCATTCAGACATCCGCCTGGACTGGGAAATTTACAACCAAGAGCCAGATGATGAAAAGCTGGTGGACCTGTTGGTGCTCTTTGGAGACCCTTTTGCTCCTAAGGACATGGCTGGAAACGAGGCTGCATCGAGTGGTAGCACCTCAGAGTCAGAGGTCATGTTAAAGCTGGATCCAGCTGCCATTCCCTGTGGAAGCATTTATCCAGCTTTGGAAACCACGGATGAGGTCAGCTCTTAGGCTGTTTCTTATACTGCTGCTGAGATACATGATGGGTTTTTTGGCATGAAGGGTTGAAAACAATAACAGGAGATATAACTTGTAACTAAGAGCTGGATTGTTCAAAGAAATGTCAGCTCCTCTCCCAGTCAAGCACGCAATATGTGGGCAGGTGGCTATGGGGATCAGCAGTCTGTTTCCAGAGTGAGCTATAAGCAATTAGCTCTCCTGAAAATTGTTAAGAAAGCTAAAGAGATACTATTTAAAATACTGTTGTTGACAAACTATTGCTGTTATTACATGAAAGAATTAAAATAACTAACACTCCTTAATTTGGCTCTGCTTTTCTCATGGGTGCTTATTGGTGACATGTGCTGTAATCAGGGAGCAGAACCTACCCTGCAAATTTCAAATTGCAGCTAATGATATAGAGGTATTTATCCCAGTGCTAAAAGTAGATTGGTTCTGTTAGAATATGGTAACATCTATTACATGGGAAGTTTGATTATAATGTGGCACTTTACTGCCTTGAGGGGCTGGGAGTGACAGGGAGAAGGTATCCCCCAGGATATGTATATTTCTCTGGCAAAATCTTCACAGAAAATATATTAAAATCAAATTTTCTCTGCTTCAGCTGAGAATGCACAGTTGTTTTGAACACAGCTCTAATCTTTCTTGTGCACAAAGGGAACAGTACTGCCCCAGAGTGTTGGTTGGTGTAATGGGCCAGAGGTGTCATGCTTGGGTACTTCTCTAGGTAGAGCAGGACCCAAGCATGCACGTTTCCCAAGGAATTCAGGAGCAGTTTCAGGAGAGCTACTCTGTGGATGAGAAAATTAATGTACAGGACACATCCACGTGTCCAGTCTTTGTGCCAGAAATAAACTGGAGCTGGCCATGCTTCCTGACCAGTGCAGCAGTTCCCTGTGCACATCACTCACATTCCTCCCTTGCAGTGTAACAGTTTTAACCATTCCCCACCCCTGTGTCTCTGCAGCCTCCAGGTTCTGACAGCAAAGAGAAGGAAATCAGCAGTCAGGAGTCTACAAGAGAGAAAAATATCTCTGTACTTATGCGACCTCATGAGGGGGTGCCTGCAGACAGCCCCTACTCCATTGCTCCAAGGCAGATTGTAAGCTTGTACATTTTCTTTCTGCTTAAATTTAGCACATTTTCTGCAGGGCAGAGGAGACAGAGAAGAAGGAGGAGGTAGTTTTGAGTTTGGTTTGAGATAGACTCTACTAAGCAGTGAAACATCAGGCTGGAAGGCTTTGGGGTCCTGAAGATGATCATGAGAAGAGTTTGTAAGGTCAACAGAAAGTGTCCTACCTACATCTGAGCAGTGGACTGATGACTGGAATTAAGTGTTAGTTGTACTCCGGAGTGGCATCTCTGGTCTTCTCACTTGGGTTGGCATGGTGGAATGTGGGAGCCATCCAGCCTGAAGCTTTGGAAGCATGCAGAGCTGGAAATTAGGCTTCTTGGGAAAAGGATACTCTGTAGACAACTCTTTTGGATAAACCATTGTAACCCATAGTGCTTCACTGTAATTTGTGCAAATACAGACTCACAGTGTCACAATCCCTTAGGAATATCATAAAGTAAAGACAGCATTGGAAAGATCTAGCTATGAGTGACAGGGCTGCCCAAAACATCAGTGTGCCAATTTTATTTTTAAATAGATTTTTTTGCCAAAGGGTTTCAGTTACAAGTTAAAATGAGCTAAAGATTACATGAAAGAAATGATGACAGAAATGAAGCTGCAGTCAGCTCTGAGGTGGTTGAGACTGAGAAAGGTCAGACAAACAAGTGCCTCACTTGTGGAGGCAGCTTTTGTGGGGTGTAGCCAGCAGCAGTATCAGGATTTAACCATAACCTGCATAATTCACCTAAAGAAAGAAGAATCTAGTCCACCTGTAAATCCCAGAAAATCCACTGCAGCTGGCTAGTGCATGTAATTACATTCCCTGCTGTCATGTAAAATTAAAAAATAGCCAAGACTAAGCTGAACTGTAAAATACTCTTAGTTCACACTTTTAGCTCTTCAAAAAATGTTTCATTTGTATGTAAGTTGTGGAATAATCACCTGAGGTAGCCGGGGAGTAAGAGTGGGCAGAAGTTGGGTATTTTTAAAAACAAACAGATGTGTACATATGTTTGTGTACTTAGAGTTGGTCTGTGACTGTGCTTTAACTCTGTTGATGCTAAAAAGTGGCCACAGTGATATTTGCAGCTGAAGTAATTGTCAGTTTCGCTGTCACATTGTTGGCATTTTCGTGCAAGCCTGAGCGTAGCCCGTTCCCAGGGGATTTCATGCTGCTTGTGCAACTCAGTTTTGGCAGCTGAGTCCCGCGGGTTCTTGTGCAATCCCCGGCAGGTCCCTGCACTGAACACTCTCTCCGGGCCGCAGGTGGTTCCAGGAGGTGGCAGCAGCGACGTTTACATCTCCTTCACCCCGCTCGTCCTCCCGGACACCGAGGCTGAGCTGTGCTGTGACGGGGTGGTGCTGGGCTTCATGAGCCTGGACAACAAGGTAAACCGACTGTCACAGCAAGGCTAAAGGTAACTGGGGAATAATCGTTTCCCTTCCTGTAATTTATGTACAGGCTGCTGTTACCTGGCCAGTCTGTGTAAACAGTCCTGTTCCTGCTATCCTGTACGTCCTTCCTTAACTGGGGTTGTTCATCTGTTGCGTTTGTCTTTGAGCTTGGAAGCATTCTGAGGTGGAAATGTCACCATCTTCTTGCATTGCCTGGGGCAGCAGACCCCAGACAAAAGCCCAGCGTTTGAAATGCTATCACAACATCAGGTTTTATTGATAACAATAGTTAACAATGGGAATGAGACTCAGGACTGCTGAGTCCTGTTCCTGGCTCTGCATCCACCTTCCTGTGTGAGTTTGGACAGCACATCTCTCCTCTGGGAAACTTCCTCTTCAACAACTGCTGATGTGAGGCTTGAACAGTGTTTTATGAATGGCTCAGCATTTCTCTGACATGAATTGTT
This sequence comes from Gymnorhina tibicen, assembly GCA_013399875.1. Taxonomy (NCBI): domain Eukaryota; kingdom Metazoa; phylum Chordata; class Aves; order Passeriformes; family Artamidae; genus Gymnorhina; species Gymnorhina tibicen. The sequence continues at coordinate 773,496 of VXAZ01005693.1, read as the reverse complement.
GCAAAGGTGCAAGGTAAACTGAATGAATGATAATAGAATACTGAATAAAAACAACCCTAATAATCCTTATTCCTGAAGAAAGAAATGTAGAATAATAGAGTCCTGGAATGGTTTGAGTTGGAAAGGACCATCTAGTCCCCACCCCTGCCATGGGCAGCAACATCTTTAACCAGAAAATGTTGCTCCACACTCCATCCAACCTGGCCTTGAATGCTTCCAGAGATGGGGCATCCACAGCTTCTCTGGGGAACCTGTGCCAGGGTCTCACCACCCTCAGAGTGAAGAATTTCTTCCCAACATCTGATCTAAACCTGCCCTGCCCTGCTGTATCACCCACAGCCATTCAGAGTTCAGCTACTGCTTGGCCTTTGCTGTTCCATCATGTCTTACAAACAGGCACTACATTGCCAAGCAGAATCCTCTTTTGGCTACCAGCCTCTCGGGCTCAAAGCAGCATTCCAGGTTTAGTGCTACCATTTAATCCATGATTTCTCTTTCCATGTTGTCAGCTTGCAAGGATGGTGCCTAACAAGGTGCATCGCAGTCATGGCTATGAAGCTCCACCATTACGAGTGCAGGTGGAAGCTGTCCTGAGGCATCCCCTGTAAGTACCATCGTGCTCACAGCTGGCACCCACAGGGAACAGGTCAGCCTGGAGCCAGGGCTGTGACCAGCCCTGGTTCTTCACACTCAGGTTAGAAGTGGAGACGGATCACGACAGAGGAATGGTGTTTTATTCAGTGGCGAGTGATCTCCTACCTGCTAGGCCTTTTTATGGAGTAAGTATTTCCCACACTGATGTGTTTGGCTGCTTTGTATTGCTGTGCTGCTGTGACAATCCAGAGCTGCGTGCACATGGCTGTGAAAATGCATCTTTATCACCAGTAGCCTCATTTCCTATATTGCACAGAACAAGATAGGGAACAAGAAAAACACTACAAGTACTTATTAGCCAGGAATAAGAAAATATGAGCTCAGACAATGCCTGTTTTATTCAACTTTCTCTTTCATTGTAGGGGAGTTTGTAAGTAGAAAAGTAAGTTCTGATTTTCAGGACATAAAGGTCCAATAACAAAATGAGTCACTTCAGTTTCTGTGACCCTTGAAATTTGAAAACTTAGGCTTTATGATGTTACTTTTGTTCTGGTTTTTCACTCAAGAAATGTTGAATAACACAGGGAGAAAATACTGGATTGCTTTGGGGTAAAATCCTTCAGATCTCTGCTGGTGCTTCATGACCAGACAGAGCAACACAAACCTCTCCAGGGAGTTAAAACTGACCAGTTCTGAATCATTTCTCCCCCAGGTTTTAACAGATTCAGCAATTACTCAGAGTTTGAAACTCATGAATTGTACCAAGGTTCCTCTGTACTTCAGGCTCTTTCTGTCTACACCCTCTATGCCCTTCAGCCTCTCCAGCACAGATCCCAAAAAGAGCACCAGACCATCCCACAGCAAGAAGGAGGAAAGGGAACAGCAACCGCAACATGTACTTTATCCACAGCAAAACATGCTGGTAGGCTCAAAAATAATAATCCTGTGCCAGAATAGAGAGAGTTTAGTAATTGGTGTGTTAGTGTGGCCCAGATGAACCACAGAAAAACACAACCAGCATAGAAATCTCCCAGTTCCAGGGGAAATAGTGGTGTATTAGCAAATTCTAATTACTGCCATTTTGCCTGCTATATTGCAGGTGCAGATTATTTTCTCTACAAATAATCTTTTTCTGTTCCTGATGTGCTTTTCCCATCAACTCTGACCTGTTGCAAACTCCTGCAGAAAACCCTGTGGGTTTTGGAGCTCACCTAAATCAATGGCCATATATATGCTGGACAAATTAAAAGACTTCCAAGGACTGCAGTCCCTCATTTCCTTTAATTAGATGCAGCCAGTGCAAGAAGAGGAAAATTTGATTAGTTTTGGGTGTATAAATTACATTAAAGGAAACAAAGTCCGGGAGTAGAGGATGAGGTAATCTGCAAAGAATGAGTAACTGTTGCATTTTTGAAGTGTGCTTCTCGTCTTGCTGTGTTCATTTTGACATGGAGACACACACACCTCAATTCTGTGTGTGTGAGAAGAAAGAGGATTTACATGTCTAAGACAGCTTTGGGAATATGGTATTCGTACCCTCAGGAGTTCAAAACCTTTAGCTTGCTAGAGACTGTTTCTCCCCTGTGGCTCAGAGATCAGCTGTTCACCTTTACACTCCATCTCCGTGTACTGGATTCATAGGAAATAGCTGTGTATTTTGCTTTAGTTATAATGCTTGTTCCAGTGGGAATTTGGCTCCTGGCATGACACCTTGGGGTTCCAGTGGGAAAATGTGTGCCTGGGCCTTTGTGCAATGTGTACTTTGGATTTCCTGCTCACAGTGTCGTCTTGTGCGATGGTCATCGGAATTCCTCTTCCCACAGGTGAAAGTGTCATTCCACACAACTCTGGAGTTACTTAGGTATCAACATTTGCCAGAGACCCAGCTGCTTCCTGGACTCCAAGTGCTCCAGCTGGAGAACGGAGAGAGAAAGCTGAAGTTCAGTCAAAATCTGGTCATTGAGCACAGTAACTACACTACCCAGGTAAGGTCAGAGCAGGATCTGTGGGCCCTGGGAAAGGGCTGTTTCAGCGGCATCTCTGACTCTGATTAGGATTTACTCAGCCTTGAATTACAGGCACCTTTGGACTAAATGGGCTCATCCAGGTAAAGTGAATGGCTGTGGGGTTCTCTCTGCTGAGACTGCAGGTGACTCCCAGGTGGGCAGTGCAGGTTGGGGTCACACCCTGGTGCTGGTACCCCAGCTCTGCACGGCACAGCAGCCCCGGTGACACTCAAAGGGCCACACGCCCAGTCACAGGATGACTCTGAGACAGGGGTCAGGGCTGTCTCAGTGAACAAACCATGCCTGAGTCACCAGGCACTGCCTCCTGCAGCACCCACGGGCTTCTGGAAAGGCTTCTGAATCTGTTGAGCTCCCGTGGTGTGGTCAAAGCCCAAGTGCATTTAAAGACCAATCTCTTCCAGTCAGAAATCTATATCCCTTTTCCCAGCCTTCAGCAGCCCCAACTGCAAGCCCTTCTTTTCATACCAGGTATTTCTGAGGAGTGACCTGTGTAAAACTGAGCACCATATTTAAATACAGTCAACTGAATCATAATCTTGGGCAATCTGCACAAACTGAATGACTCACAGTGGGCCATATACAGTCCTGAGGGACCATGAGATGCTGTAATGTCTGCAGCTCCACAGAAAACCCTAAAAACAAATGAGAACGTTTACTCCATGTTACTTCATTAAGACCACAGTGTCTGGTTTGAAAACCTGTCCCAAAACAGTAACACACAAGCAACATCTTAATTCACTCAAGGCTGTAGAATGGGAATTGACTCTATTATGAAAGAACATAGAACAATGATTCTTGATTCAGTGGTTGGGGTTAAGAATGATCCAGCTGGAGCAGGAATTACTAAAGCTCTTTAAAACTGAGGTGGGTTTTATTCTCTTTTCCCTCTCCCCTGTTTTGCAGGTGGTCCCAGTGACTGCCTACCTCACTGTTCCAGTCCTGGAGCTCTCCTGTGACAGGGTAGATTTCCAGACCTGCTTTGTTGCACAGACCAAGACAGAACATGTCTTCCTGTATAACAGGAGCGGCTGCAGAAGCTACTGGACTGCTTTGCTGGGTATTCTGGTTTTGCAATTGATTTCCTTGTTGCAGAGTTTCTGTTCAGTGTTTTTATTAAGACTGCATGCACTCAGTGTAGAGGCAATTATGTGATGATCTTGGGTGCAAACATATGGTCTACTTTTGTTCTCACTTATGTGGGCTTTTCCCCTCCTCTCTTTCCCCTCCCTTTTTTGACATTATTGTACCACTACTGATTTCAGCAGTTACTCCACATCTAACTAAAAGATTGAGTCTCAGCCCTCACAATTCTTGGACGTGCTCTGCTCATTTATAAATCAGTCCTAAATAGCAGCAAGAAGCAGCAGCTCCTCATGGGTACAGTTTGAGCATGAGCCTAATGCTGTTAACAACAGATGGGCTCCAGAGGAAAGATGATCAGGGCCTTATTATTTCAATGTGGAGACCACTGATCACTGCCCTTGATGAGAGGATGAAAACAGAGTCTGGGCACATGCACAGAAACCCTCTGACAGTGTGAGACGTGATTTATTAGTTGTGCAGCAAAGAGGTGCATTGCCATGAGTGCTACCTGCTGCACACACTTACACAAAGGGTCTTGTATGGCTTTGTTTGATATTTACCCCTTCCACTGCAGATGAACAGAAAAGGCCTAAGGCCCTGGAAGTATTTTCCATCTTCCCAACTAAAGGCGTTTTGGAGGCACGTGAAGGGGAGGCACCGACCAGAGAGATTTTGCAGATCAGCTTTGCTGCAAGGTACAGTTAACAGAACTGAAATTGTGCTGTTGACAGAGGGCTGGGGTTGTTCAGCCTGGAGAGGAGAAGGCTCTGGGGAGACCTTAGAGCACCTTCCAGTGCCTAAAAGGGCTCCAAGAGAGCTGGACTCTCGACTTTGGACAAAGGCCTGGAGTGATGGGACAAGGGGGAATAGCTTCACACTGACAGAGGGCTGGTTTAGATTAGAAAGAACTTCTGCCCTGTGAGGGTGGTGAGGCCCTGGCACAGGTTGCCCAGAGAAGCTGTGGCTGCCCCATCTCTGGAATTGTTTAAGGCCAGGCTCAATGAGGCTTTGAGCAGCCTGGGATAGTGGAAGGTGTCCCTGCCCAGGGCAGGGACTTGGAACAAGGTGAGCTTTGCTGTCCCTTCCAACCCAAAGCATTCCATGATTCTATGATGACCCAAAGACTTTAATTTCTTTATTCTGATTAGGGAGATGCAACTCCTGTAAAAAAAAAAAAAATTATTTTCCACTACAAATTATTTTTTGGAGCTTAATCATGTGGTGGCAGGAAGTTAAAGTCAAGTCTATCCTAGTTATTTCAGTGAGCTCTGAAAACTGCTGACAGGGAAATTTCAAGAAGCAAACTGTAAGTGACTTGAGTTATTGTCATAACTTCCATCTCCTTGGAACACAATCCAGTGATTTCCATCACTGGAGCTACTGCTGTCTCCGTGGGATGGAGCCTTGAGCAGCTGCTCTAAGCTGTCCCTGCTCAGAGCAGTGTGCTGGACCAGAAGTCTCCCCAAGCTCCTGACTGCCTAAATTTTTCTGGAATTCTGCTGAATATGCCTGAAGCACTTCTTTTTGTCTGACAAATACGCTAATCAGCATGGCTGAAAATGCCTGGAAGTATCAGAAAGCAAAGATGTTGCTGTATAGCAGCCATCTCATCTGTGGGGCTTCCACAGAAGAATTCCCAGCTCAGCAGAGCATGGGACCAGTGTGGCATTAATAATTATATGCAAGGTGTGAGGTGATTTTTATAATTCACTTCCCCAATTCAGTGGTCTTCCTACAGGGGAATTGTTTTATGAGAAGGAAAAACCAAAAGCTGTCTGGCAGAACAGGCATTTGCCTCAGGCCCTTACAGCAGCCAGCACTTGGACACAGAGAAGTCGTTCACAGGAACAGTCTTAGGAGCACTGAGTGGCATTAGCCTTGGGGCAAATTATGCTCTTCAACTTAGTGCAAAACTACAGTTGTTGTAACCTTTTTGATGTTAATTTATGATCTGGACTCCACTGACTGCCCCTTGTCTTAGGGGAGTGCCAGAAACTTTTCCCTTCAAACTTTGTCTGTCACAGGGAGGAGTTTTCACATCAAGGCAGTGCAGGTGATACTCCCAGCAGAGCTTCATTTCATTTATTTACCTAAAAGAGAATTTCATAAGTAGGATGATACTCTTGTTCCTTCAGAAATGAATCCAATGTCTTCAGGCACAGACCTGACCATTCTTTTCCAACACCATGTATTGTACCCGTGGGACACAGCCCTGTGAAGTGAGACATTAGGGACCCGTGCTTGTGACTTGGAGCACTCTTAGGACGCTGTTCTCCCCTTTTTCTCCATGAAATCATCTCATCCCTAAACACAGGACTGCACATAGCTGTAACTGAGCTGTCTTTTTGCTGTGCATTGTAGGAGCAATGTTGACTATGAAGCTATTGTGACCATTTCTGGAATGCTGGAAGAGAAGCCTTGCAAGCTGCACCTCAGAGGGCGAGGAAGGTACCGTGGGAAGGTGCATTAAGCAAGACAAGGTGGCACAAATGTCAAGGTAACAGGTTGGATGCAGATGTGCCATCAGCTGAGTGTATTTTCATCTACTTCTGTTGTTTCAGTAGGGACTGGAATTTTAGCAGAATGAAAAGTTAGGTTATGAGGAAAAATTCTCATGGTACCTTAACCAGTCATAATCACACTCTGTACTGTTACTTTTATTGCTGTGGTAAGCTTAGCTTTAGTCACAGAACAAGGTTTTAAATTGCAAAGCAGCTGTGGAAGTCAGGCTGAAGCCCTTTGCAGAGCCTAGCATGCCTTGAATTACAGCTTAAGACTTCATGCCTTGAATTACAGCTTAAGACTATTCATACCTTGAAGTAGCTTTTGTTTTGCCTCATTTATTTGTTTGACATTAAAATGGACATGGACACATAATAAAAGCAAGAACTGGTGAACAGGCCAGCATTCCCTAGGCTGTTTTCTCAGTGCCTTACATGAAAAGGGGAAGAGCCAACTTTCCCTGGTCTCCTTGGAAAATTACCAACCTGTGTGTTTCATCATGCTCGCGCCTTGAGAACATCCCCTTCAGCAACAAAGGGAGGAACCCTTCTTCCTTTTCATTCTTTCCCCCCACATGGTTCCCATTTATTCACACTTCTCTTTAAATTATTTTAGTATTATTTTAGCTAAAGGTCGCTGCAATTCCCACTTCTGAGTCTGTTAAGTTTTCCGCTCCCATTAAATAAAAGGCTTTTGTTAATGCCTCTTTACCCCCTCTAAATAATTCCATTTTTTAGCTCTAACATCTGGCCTGTGTGATTGCTGGGTGAGACAGGCTGCAGCATGGGATTGTGAAAATATTGAAGAGCTCCAACTCATCATGACCTTCAACTAACAATCATCATAAAAAGGAAACAAATGTATTGCAAGAACCCAATTGTATTTTTAAGTGCAAAAACAAGAGTCAGGACAAAGAACTTCAGTTTGTTACAAATTTAAACCAGCGATGAGTACATTTCTTTTTCAAGCTGAGTTTCAGTGATCTTCCTGTTCAGAAAACAGAAGAAATAAGGGATGACAAAAGACACAAGATGGAACACGTTTGTATTAGCATTGAAGGACTGAGCTGTCACTGATGTTCATGTAGTGCTTGCAGTAAATGTAATGCTGCAATTTGCTTTATGTTAGGTAAGTAAATATGATTAAGCACAAGATTGTCCTTGGAGTCACATAAAAGTGATAATCAGGCATGTACTGTAAAAGATGGAATGGCCACATCCAAATTCCTGGCATCTAGCAATTTAACAGAACCTTTCTGTTCAGGCATTTCCTGTGGAAATTACATTCCAGTTCTTCCACTTTCCCCCACTGGCGGCTTCAGAGCAGCTCCAACAGCAGCGAGCTCCAGCCCATCCTCCAGTGTAGGGACAATTTAAGACACAGACAACTTCTGACTGGACTAGGTAGACACAGTTGAGAAGAAAAGGATGTAAAGTGTTTGCTTCAAAACAAGCTCTTTTAAACTTCTTGCAAAATGGTGAAACCTTTTAAGAAAATGCTGGAAAAGTCTTTTCATGTGGACTAATGTTTTCATTGTGAGTGACCATTTTTGCCAATTTGTCATACAAAAACACTGTCCCATGAACTACTTCTCTCTGGTAACATTCCCAGAATAAAATAAAATTAAATTAATTTAATTAAAAATTAAATTAATTAAACTAAAAATATTCATTCATAATCACCATACCAGGGCCTGTAATTGAATTTCAGCTGAGCTAATTTCTTATGTCAGGAAGCCAGGTGCCAGTTTTGCATTTCCTCACCTTCTTAGCAGAGCTGTACCATTAATTCTACTTTGCAATTTCTGCCTAAAATTTGTAGATCTGGTAACAAATCCTAGAACCCACTTGATTTCAGTGCAAATCACTTGCTAGGACTGGGGAAGGCAGAGAGTGAGCTGTGCTGGTGTTCTGCCAGCACTGGAGCTCACTTCCCCGGGTACTCGAACACGGCCGCGGCGCCCATGCCAGTCCCAATGCACATGGACACGACTCCGTACGCCCTGCAATAAAGAACACGTGGAATTAAGAAAAAAGACAGCTCAGGTTTACTTCATCCAGGGAAAAAAATAAAGAATATGATAAACTTGAGCTGCCTACTGCTCTCCTGTTTCACTAGGAGAGCCATGGGGAATTCAGGTTCAAAGCCATCCAAGGGGTGGAGAAAGCTTAACCCAAAGGGACGGTTGCCCCATCCATGGGATGGAGAAAGCTTCACCCAAACAGGTTACCCCTGAGCCCATGGTAGCTGCACACCCAGCAGGTGTGAGGCCAACTCTGATGCTCAGCACTCACCTCTTCCCTCTGCGCTTCAGCTCATTGAGCAAAGTGACAACCTGCCGAGCACCAGTGCAGCCCAGGGGGTGTCCCAGTGCTATGGCTCCTCCCAGGGGGTTCACCTTCTCCATGGGAATGCCCAGCTTTTCAACACAGTACACAGCCTGGAAAGACAGGGAATGGTTTCATGGAGATGAGCTTGCTTCCTTAGTTCTCAGCTCTCCTCCTCCAGTTCAGAGGCCTGACTCCAACCAGACCATCCTTCTCAGTGGAAAGGAGTGGAACTGATCCAAGGCACAGAGATGTGAACTAAAACTGTCCACTTCATCACAAACTGAGCCCACACACATTCAGACAGACAACCTGACAATAAATCACAGCCCTGGTGAAACAGATGTTGCAAGTTGGTATGAGAGTACAAGAGCCAATTCTTAGTGGACTTTTTTTTCCTAGTATTAAGCTGTACAAGCAATGCCCTGCTCATTTTTATTTGAAGGAAAAGTAAAACAGTCTGCACACGTTATTAACATTTGGCTGAAGATGTAATATGTGGAACAAGTTAAAAATCTTAACCTGGAGACCAAGCTGAAACACGCTCAGTTGCCAAGCAATGCAGCAACACAAACATGATGCTCACTCACCTGGCTTGCAAAGGCTTCATTAATTTCATATATATCAATGTCATTCAGAGTCAGACCTGTGGGCCAGAAAAGCCAGGAGTTAAAAGGAGTATTTTTGCCTCATGACTGTATCAAAAAGAGTAATTGCCTGACAGCGTCCCTCTAAGAATTCCAGTTCTACTCCATCTAAAAATGAGGAACCTCAGGTCCATGTGGGATATCTATGCTTGAACAAGTTTATGTACAGCAGTGTCTAAAGACTACAAAACGTCACAGTTCATGCATTGTGTCACTGAGTCTGCCAAATTTCCTCAGATTAAGTGTGATTTCTCTGCAGAGGATTAAGGATTGGTGTTTGGAGAGTGAAAGATAAAAAGGCTACAGGTGGGCATGTGACTGTGGCCAGGCTAAATCAGCTAGTCAGCTATAAAAGCTGTTTAACCCAGTGAGTGTGGTAAAAACCCTAAGTAAGACGACAAAATTGTAAAGAGAAAAACCATCAAAAACCGAACATAAAACCACCCCCAACACGTTGGTCGTAATAAAGAAGAGAAAACAAGCACTAAGTGAACACTCAATCACTTGCCACATATTTTGTTGAGCCTGGGCAGGGATTTACTCCTGAGCTTCTCAAAGGTGAGTGAATGACAATTTACACGTCAGTACAAGGGAAGAGCATTGCAACATCCCGAGGCAGGACCTCTTTTAAGGTTTTGGATTTAAGTTCACTGTTCCAACAGCTGCACATGCTTGAATAAGATAACCTTAAATCTCCATGCAGGGAGTCTGATTTGCTTGTGCCAAGCAGTGCCCGAAGGAGAGGTGGTTCTCACCTGCCTTTTCCACAGCTACAGGGATGGCGTAGGCCGGCCCGATGCCCATCACGTCGGGTGGGACCCCCACCACAGCAAAGGACCTCAGCACCCCCAGCACCGGCAGCCCCAGCTGTGCTGCCTTGGAGCGTTTTGCCAGCAGAACAGCAGCTGCTCCATCGCTGACCTGGCTGGCATTCCCTGTTGGAAAAGACCTATTAACATCCTTTTTGTTCTAGTCAAGGCAGGTAAAGCAGAGGAACAACACAAATGTAACAGCTGAGCTGACCTGCTGTAGTGCTTCCATCCTCTTTGAAGGCAGGTTTCAGCTTTGCCAAGCCTTCCAGCGTCGTGGAGGGCCTAATCCCTTCATCTTGGTGCACAGTGATTGTTTTTTTGTTGCCATCATTATCTGAAACAGTGGTCTTCACTGGAACAATCTCGGTTTTAAACAGTCCCATCTGCTGAGCTTTTGCTGCTCTGGTGAAAAAAGAGTACGAAAGGTTAAAGTATTTTGGAGATGAACTGCAGGGGAACTAAAGTGAAGGAAACCAGTTAGAGAATAAACTAAGCTGGAATTTGGTACATCCTCACTGAGTGGTGTTCAAGACAACAGGCGAATTCTTACTTCCATTCATGGGAAGACAAACTTTTTACCTCTACATAATGGGCATTGTCTCCAAATCTGGGTCACAGGATCACTCACTTTGGAGCAAGAGCCCCTTTCTGTTCCCACCAACACCTCTGTGCCTGACTGACCACCGCCAGCCCCCAACAAGAAGTTTTATTTGTCCAGGGGTACAGTCACATCACAACTGTAAGAGAATAAATGAACCCTGAACTAGCAGTAGTGAACAACTGCCATGACCAGGCAGAGTACAATTAACTAAACCAGAATTAGCTCCAGCCACGTAGATTTAATCTTTCCTATCAACAAGATATTTTAAAAGCCTTCAAAGTGGAGCTGATTTAGAAGATTTACCTTACAGAGGTAAATCCTTCACAGAGAATACAAATTGGAGACTAAAAGCTTCTTTTACCCCTTCATCACTTTGCACTTTTACCAATAAAATGAAAATATTCAGTGCTCCCAGGTAAGCAATTAGACCAAAGTGCTGAAGGACAGGTCAGTAACTCCACAGATATCCTGAGACCAAGGCCAGAAAGTCACCCCTTGCCTCATGTGAGCGTGAGGATCACATTCACATACTCTTTTGGTTATCAGTTCCATGGCAGTGAGAAAGGCTGGCATGCCAAGTTCCCTGAGCAGCAGGGCCGGAATTTAAAGGTTAACTACCCTGTGCAGTGGCTTCCTGTGTTAGATAAATAATTGGACCGGGCTGATGCTTAAACAGAGCTCTGAAAGCAAGTTTAACTCTTTGATGGCCGAAACCTTACCCTATCACCTGCCACTGCTCTGCCAATACAGCCCCACAGATTCCGGGGTCAGTTGACTTTGGCAGTGATTTAACCCAAGAGGAAGGTTATCAGAGGTAGGATTGGACTCACTCAGAGCCAAACACCTGCAGCAAGGACAAGCCACTCTTCTCACAAGCTCAGCAGTTCTCTACAAACAGCCACGCTCAACCATTCCCTCATGGGAAAGGTTCCTTCTGCTGCCACTCCCACGTTCAGGTTCCAGTGATCCTGAGCCAAAGCCACTATGAAAGTACCTCATCACGCACTCGTTCCAGAAACCTCCCTGAGGCTGTATCATAGAAACACAGAATGGTTTGGGTTGGAAGGCACCTTAAGGATCATCCAGTTCCAACCCCCCTGCAGTGGGCAGGGACCTTTGGATGCTGAAACAAGCAGGGCACTCACTGGTCAGGGTCTGTGTGCCCAGTGATACTTGTGTGAGGTCAGTCACACAATCCCAGTATAGCTCTGGACTCCCGTTCCCTCCTCACACACAACCCTGCACAGGCACTGAATTTCCGTCTGACCCCCTCAAGCTTCCTTGCTCACTATTAAGGACTGAAAGGCAACACAAAGGCTGCACTTCACCAGGAAGTAGCAGTGTGTTTTGCAGTTGTACTTATTTCTTAACTAAAAGGTTAAAAAACCCAAAAAGACTAACAAAAAAAGCATTTACTTTTGTTGGGAAGCCAAGGCAAAGGCATCTTGCTTCTTCCGGGAAACTCCAAACTTCTCTGCAACGTTTTCCGAGGTTATTCTGGGGAAAACAACATCACAGAGTTAATCCAAGGACACATCTAATGGAGCTGCAGTCGGCTTCTACTGAGACCACATGAGGTACAAGCAATGGCTTTCGTCTCAAAGCCAACTGCTGCCTTCTCAAGTAACTGCTGGCAGAAGCAAATCCAGATCAAATCTAGGACCAGAACAAGATTCAAATCCATTATCCTTGCTCAACAAGCCACTGAGCTTAAGACAAGAAAATCTTTGATCAGAGTTGGTGATCTCCCCCCATTTCACATCATTCATCTTCCACCACAACCAAGGATGCCAACACACGTGGCTGCAAGCTCACCACATTCAGGTTGATTTGTAACTATGGTCACTGAGGAGACAGAGCATCTATAAAACCCTTAAACTGTGGGAAGGGGAAACACTTACCCCATAGGAATAAGGCAATCTCGAGCTTTGGGGTTATCCACCATGCTGGAACTGATATCACCAGGGTTATTTGCACTTCTGAGGGACATTGTTTCCACGCTAAACACAAGAAAAATTTGAATTGCTCCATTAAGACTGATCAAAACTCAGTATCCTGACAACATGCTTTCCTATTATCCCACAGAAACACAGCTGCTAATTAAGAACTGGCTGAGGCAGAAGCTCTTTAATCATCAATTTAAGAATTATCATGAAATGAAAACAGATTGTGAGACTCAATTGGTTCGTGCTTCACTAGAACAGGATACCAATGTCAGCAGTTAATTTCTTGTGTTTCCACAGCTCGGAAGGAATTGCTATGATTCTGGCACATTTATCCTCAAACATAATGAGAAAGCCAAGGTTCAAGGGCTGGAGTTTTCAGTGAGATTGTCAACAGACATAAAACTACCATGCAGATCTTAAAAATGGGCTGGGAGTCAAAAAAGAGAAATATTAAGCAAACCATGGCAAAGAAATTTCAGTTGCACAATTTGTGCTTCGCAACACAAAGAATTTCAGACAAGGATCCCACAGGGTGCAGTTTTTGACCCACAAATGCATTAACGCATTGAAGATACTCAAATTTACTGCAGGAATACAAAGCCATCGCTTAAGACTCCTAAGCTTTTGTAAGGTCAGTCTAGATTATGAAGCCTACAATTGGAAGAGGGTTTGGATTCTGCTCTGCACCACACAAATACCCTCAGGAAGAATAAATAACAAAGAAACCATTCTTGGTAAATGAAAGGCAAGCAGAAAGTAAGGCAGCTTGTAGTAAGTGCTATCAGCAATTTAAACTAGCTCTAAGATGGGACACTCCATCATTGACTTCAGCTGCATCTGCTCCTGAACAAAGGCATAGGAGGACTGGGTTTTAAGTAAGAGAAACCCCAGCTACTCTTTTCTGTGTTGTCATCCACTGTTTCTCCACTCTGCGGAAGAGGAAGACTTAGGATAAACCCAGCTCCCAAAAGCTATTTGTAACTTATGGATTGTATGTCTTCATGGAGGACCCTGCAGGGCAGAGGCCAGAGCGCTTCCCACCGCAAAACCCAGTGTCTGGCACACCCAGGGGTGCAAAGGCTGCCAGTGCCTTTAAGCACATAATCTTGATGTAGACATTGCCAAGTAGACTCCTTCTTGAGAGGAGTGTGTTAAAGTGAAGGTCTGAAAAGCATTACACAAGTGCTGATCATGCCAGGTGCTCTGCCTGCAGCAGAGGAACACACCTGTCCTGCTGAACTCTTTATTTTGCAGCAGTCTGGGAAGGGAAGAGCATTCTCAACACCTGATGTTGCTCAATGTGAGTGTGCAGGTGCTGAGAAGTTGTAAACTATAAACCTTTTCCTAAGGACTAAAGGATAACTGTGTGTAGTAATAAGTAATGACAGATCAGAGCCATCGAGGTATAAAAAAAGAGAAACCCAGTATTTCAGCCTCAGGATTACGGAACAGGTTTTTTTTCACTCCTTCTTCTGAAGTCAGTGTGTATGTGGTCACTAATATTTCCCCAAAGCCAGCCTAACATTTACATAATCCTCCAAAAAATAAACACTGCTTGTGATGTTAGGACTGAAGCACAGAACAGATCCTGTAAGTCTGTAGAACACTCATTAGCAAAGGTAGGACATTAATTTCTTTATCCAAGAGAGCTGCTGGTCTTTCAAGATGCTAGTTAATTGGAGATTAGCTAAAAAGCTAATTATGGCAGGCTATTGCAGAGGGACAGAGTGTTACCTTCGGGAAGCCTAAGCAAGCACTATGAAGATACTTCCTTACCCACAGGCCAAGCCAATGTCATAGGATCCATTTCGGATGCCACCTGTAACAGCAGTGCATAAACATTCTTACTGTCATCAGGAGCAGAAGCATTTCCAGCCCAGCTGCAGTTTCCAAACACCTGAGCACCCAGTACAGCCAAATGGGCATTTCCTCACCCTCCTGCCAGCCAGAGTGAGAGCCAGGCCAAGGAGCTGATGGAGCTGAGGACTAACATGGGGCCAGAGAACTGGAGGGACCATTCTGAAAGCTGTCTGATATGAAGGTGATGGTGGAACTTAACCCCAGAAAACCAAATTACTTCTCTAGGGATAAACTCGGCCACTCAAGGATGTAAGAGTACTCAACCAACACCACACTGAAAATTCCCACCAGCACAAGACATTATCACTGTTTTTACTGCTCAGAGAGACTGGAGGACAGGAGGAATGAGCCCTTGGGGTGAGGGAGGCATTGACTCTGATGCCACTGCACACAGCACCTACCAGCTATGTTGATAATGGCCTGTAGCCCCGAGGAGCACTGCCGGTTCACACTGGAGCACGGCACCGTCTCTGGAATACCACTGGAAAACAAGACAGTGTTGGCAAAGACTCAGTGATGAAAACCACCAACAACCCAAAGCTCTGAAAAATGCATTAATCCACTTGATTAAACTTTAACACTCAAGTTCCAGGCAGATCCCTTTATCCATTTCTTGATCTATTTGGTCCTGTACCAAGGGAAAGCAAAGTTCAAAGATAATTTCCACACTTCATTTTTAAGTGGCTCCAAGTGCAATGTTTCCCCATGGGTCTGTCTTCAGAAGGTCCTCTGTAAGCAGGGCCCTCCCTGGGAGATCCTGAGCTCTGACCCAGGCCAGAAACCCTGAAAAGCTCTGTAATATTCCTAATTATGGCAGGCTGTGCCTGCACCTCTCTAAAGTGGTAGTTGTGCAGTGATTGACAGAAGGAAACAATAGCAACAGAAACTGGCTGAAATATTTGGAATCTGGGATCCAGCTCAGTACGAGCCATCAACCAACACTGGGCAATGCCAGAAAGATCTGAGCCCATCCATGGTTCTGCGACCAGACACAGCAGAGAGAAGTGCAGCCTCGCAGTCCAGAGAGGCAGCAGGTGCAGCTGGGAGCCCACAAAACATCATGTCCCTTTCAGAGGGCTAATACAGGCAGCACAAACAGATTAAACAGCTTCACCTGCCTCCCTGTCCCTCTGCCATCAGCGTTCTCTGAGCGCTCGGTCGAAGTCCAGTTTCTAGGCAAAAGGTGATTTGCTGTAATGCCTGGGAGTGCATGAGGCTCACTGCAACCTCTGACCCTGTGCTGGCTCCACGGTCCAAGGAGGAGAGGAATAACCTCAGTCTGGTTGAGAGCTTACCTTAGAAACTGCGCAACTCTTGCAATCAAGGCACCAGCTCCAGGCTGCAGCACATTCCCTGAGTGCAAAGACACAGTTCCAGTCAACTGGCTGCACTGCCCTCGCAGGCATTGAAGTGATGTTCCCATCACCACAGCTCATTACTGCCCAGCACCAGATCAGAGCCCCACCACCAACAGGACAGGCATGAAAACCTAATGCTACACACCAACCCCTTCCAGCCCCACGAGACTTGTGAGTATCCCACAGGACACGAGGAGCCGGTCCCACACAGCTCTGCAGACCAGGAGGTTCACCAGGCAGAGGCTGTCACTCACCCACACAGATGTCTCCCAGGACCTCAGGACGGAGGTTGACATCCTGAAGGACAGCTGTCATCACGGCAGCCAGCAGCTCATCGGGTGTTGTGTCCTAAAAGCACAGGGGATTAGCACCACCAGTGAACTCCAGTAAGTGCCCTGTCACCAGTTCAGCCTCAAACCACTTCAGAGGGTTGGCGTGCGGTGCTAAGGCAGCTTTACTCCACTTCTCAGCTCATGGTGGTGGTTGTTTTCCTACCACAGCAGAATTACCTGCATGTTTTTACCCCAGGTTTCCTTTGGGCACTGTAACACACATGCTGCTTTCTCACCTACCTCAGTTTTATAAGAACACGCTCTGCAGGGCCTTCAAAATCACACAACCACAGAAGGCTATGTGACAAAACTCAGCAAGCAGAGCCCCTCCATTTATTTTGTGAAAGAAACAGGGGTGACCCCTCAGCTGGCGGGATGCACCGCCAGCATGAGGAGACCCGTTTCGAAGGATGACAAGGAACAAGCACCCCTTGGGGTCATCCTGGCACCGTGTTCTTGCCCAGGCCTCTGTGGATGTCACCCAGGGAGAAGCAGGTTCCAGAAGGGTGGCAGGTCCGTGCCAAGCTGGGCAGGTGAGGGACACGCCGCTTTCCCAAGCCGCTGCTCCGTGTGACAGGGCAGGTGACAGCGGACTGTGGCTGGTCCCCGGGCTGCGAGCGGAGCTAGGAACCCCTCGGCACAACGCCCGACTCCTTTGGGGGATGCCACTGGTGCTGCCACACCTGGGCCACGCACCCCCAGTATCAAAACCATCATAAAACGTTGGGATTTAGACTCTTCCAGAGCAGAGCAGCTCCGGGGCGGTGCCTGGGGGTCAAGCACGGGTCCAGCACCCGGGAGTGCTGGGAGGGGAGGCAAGGAGGGGGTACCCCTCTCCCAGTGGGGGTGCCCAGCACCTGTGGGACCCCGCCCCGCGGGGGGCAGGCGGGCAGGACCCCCCGGCCCGTACCTTGAAGCCGCCGCGGCGGGCGCGGCCGATGGCGGTCCTGCGGCCGTGCACCACCACCACGTCGTAACAAGCAGC